>JAXGGA010009264.1:0-52316 GCA_038373865.1 Uloborus plumipes | reverse complement strand
TTTTCTGTGCTATTTAAATGATTCCAAATTTCCCATTGGTTGTTCAAAACTCTCAAAAAAATTTAACTGTGCCCTAAAATTTCGTATTTTTTTTCTGTGTCAAGTAAACCTATTTTAGAAAAAGAAACAATTAGTTCATGCATTGTTTACTCAAAACTTCTTCACTTTTTGCTAATGATTCATCCACAATGAACAAACTACTGTGTAACAACCATCACAAATGACATGTTAGAAAATGCAAAGGCATAAATTTATTTTACTCCCAAAAATTATTTTTGAATCAGATGTCGACCACAAAAAGATTTTTGCACTGCATTGAATAGGTATTGAAGACTTCGTTATCTCCTAACCTCTTCGTTTCAGTGCTCATTTTTTAAAATCACGTCCAGAAGGAGCAAGAGAAAAAGGAAGAAAGCACTGTTTTATGTATATTAAAAAAGGCTGTTTAAAATCCTCAGAAATCTTTAAATTACCTTAAAATATTTAAATATTCCCTTCTGTGCAGAGCTACTTTGTATTAGAAGCCCCAGATACAATTAATTCCTTTATTACTAGCCTATTCCCATTCTTAACATCTTGATAATAATGCACTCCCGATTTTAAGGCTGTGCATTCATTACTTAAAAGACTTCCCGAATCAAACTGATTACTCCTCTTGCTCATATTCCAACCCGACAGCTAGCAACTTTAAAATTTCTCTCTTAACAACCGAAAACGAACGCTTTGAAACACGGTAATGCCTTTTAAAACGCTTAGGAATTTTATTTAATCTCCTCTCCTGCAACATAAAAGTATAAGTACCGCTAATTAGTCTTCCTCTTTCCTCCCATGCGGACATCATAAGAGAAATAAGAATCATTTGTTCGGCTAGACATTTTAATTAATCGCTTTCCATTAGAATCAAACCCTGGCACAGACATTAATTTGAGCTTCGGAAACTAAAGAGTTCGGAAACAATGGTATACTTCTCTTGTTTGACACGACGCGCCACTCAGGCTAATAGCAGCGTTAAAGAGGGCACCCTGCTTGATTAATCCTTCCCTCCCCCTTTGTTCCCTCCGATTCCCTCACGACAACCTCTGCTGGTAGCAGGATCAGATCCTGATTGGGCGGAGCAAGCCCTGACCCCTCTGCTTTTTACCATCCGATTCACTAAGCTCATCGCCGATGCTACGATTAACTTAGTAAAAATCAAAAGATGTAAAAAAAAATCCGCCTCTTAACCTCCTACGAGCGGTGCGACTGAATTGGCAATAGATAGCCCCATAATTAATAAAGTTTTCGTGATGCAGCATATTGGCCAATGCTCTCTAATTAGTTTTCGCAGTTCTTGCTCAGGAGAAACCTGTTTAAAAGGCTTCTTTTTCAACTCTTTTGCTTCAAAAAGACGATTTTTGCCGAAAGTTATTGCCGCGCACGAGGAGACTAATTTGCGAGGGTATTGTAATTTCTTTAATGTATTCTTTATGGCTGCATCCAATAAAGTGATGTTCTTTAAGAAAGATACTTATTTAAATCGGTGTTATGAATGCAACTTGTATCAAGAAAAAGATGAAACATCACGCTACAAAAGGCTCAGCTTAATAAATACTGCAGTGAAGCAATATTTCATGTCGCAGAAAATAATTAATCATTGCACATACTAAATGTCTGCATTTGTGCTGTTTCTTTTTTACTGCATAAAATACTTTGTTGAAAAATTTTGAAGCAATCAAGTTTGTTTGAAAAAATAAACGAATAAAAATGAACAATGTGCCATTTAATAGGAAGACGATTTTATAAATGATGAAATAGTAGATAAGAAGAACCGTTATTATATGTTTAAAAGTGTAAAGTATGTATTTAGCAACCGAGATCACCAAAGATTATTTTTAAGGTCATTCGTACAATACAAAAATAGTGATGCAGACCAATATAACAGGAACTAACTTGGTCCATTTTGCAATGTCTTTCAAAAGGTGGAAAATATTTAAGTTCAACTAATAATTTTTATCGTAAAAATTCTATTTCATAAGGAACAACATTTTACAACCAGATTTTTAATTATAATAAATATACTGTAAAAGTTATCTTATTCAGAAATTTTATTTTTATATGAGATCTAATCATCTTTCTTTTGTGCCTCAAATGGGAAATTTTGTCTAGTTCTTGCTCTTTTATTCCACCCTTGATGTAAAGGGACTTACGATTCCCTCCGTGAGTTGAAATCTTCACAACCCTGCTATTTATTATTAAATGTACATTTTTTAAATATCCCTTTTTGTATAATTCTTGGTCTAAATTTTGCTATTATTTTCGTTTGGCTGGCCAAAGAATAAGGATTTCAGTTATACTAAAGAAGTTATCCCCGGGGGGGGGGGGGGGGGGGGGGGCAAAAGGCGATTAGGCAAAACATCATGCAGGCTTTCCCGATAGGTAGCTGTGTCGAAAAATAATTTTTCTACTTAAAATTTTCTCCTAGTGGAAAAGCCTTTTTCATTTTATGATTGTAATCTGAAAACATTTCTCCAGCTATTTCAATGAGCAGTGTTTGTTGTGGGGCTTAAGTTGATACTAATGCCAGGTATACGGCAGCTAAAGGAAACACATATAACTAATGGTTATAACTTATCTAAATAAGAATTTTAAAAAGTTGGCACAACGAAGTTAACTTTTGATGCTAATTTCAAATCTGAGCTTTTCATTGACATTTTCCAAAGTTGGTACTTATTTTAATAAGAAGATGACTTCTTAACAAAATTTTAACTATCGGAGTACAATATTTCTCTAAAAATGTTACGTTTCATATGCTTCTAGTACTGATTGTCTTTAATACAAGCTAGTGTTACCTTTTCCCCCCATGACTACACAATGATAAGTCAATAATATAAACTTTGCATATAATTGATTTCGTATTTATGTAATGGATTATAATTTTATTTCTCATGTATCCTAATATAATATTGTATTCCATTTTTATGCTAAGTAATAGTTTTTTCTTATGTACGTTACGTTGTATTGCATATACTCATAGTTCTATTTAAATCTATACTGAGTAGTAGCTCTATTTCATCATCATTTTCATAAACCTAGTAAATATACACAATGGGAAATTATTACCTTAAACTAATACAATCATGGTTGGTTGGTTGTTTGCTCGCTTTAGGTTTAATAGCTCAAGAGCCCTGGTGGGCCACAGTGAGCCAAACGATTAGTTATTTTATAACATTTATCTATATTTCATCTAAATATAATAACAGAAAATGGTCACAAAAGTGTATTTTAAAATGTAAAACAAACTCTTGATATTGAAAAATGGAAATTCGAATGAAATACAACCACTCTGTTAACCACACTTTATAGTAATGAACTGTAAAAATACTATTTTTGCAGTTTATTACTGTGCATTTTACAGTTTTAAACTGGAACCTCGGTTGTCAGTATTATACTGTAAAAACAATTTATTTTTTGCAGTGGAATAACACAACTTCTGATATGAACTAAGTCGACTAAACTAATACAGGTGCTACTTTTTCAAATCTTGTCAACGTTATATTGCCGTTTCTTGATGTTCAAACAAAACTTAAAATGGAACTAACCACTATTATTCCTAATTCCTACACTGCAAAAAATAAGCTGTTTTTGCAGTATAATACTGGCAGCAGAGGTTCCAGTTTAAAACCGTAAAATGAATAGTAATAAACTGGAAAATTAGCAATTTTACAGTTTATTACTGTGCATTTAACCGTTTTAAACTGGGACTTCGGCTGCCAGTAAATTGTATTGTAAAAACAACAGTTTATTTTTTGCTGTGTATATTTAATAAAAAAGGGAAAGAAAAAAGAAATATGCGGCAGAAAAATTGACCATTTGCATTTTAGCTATATCTGTATAATGTATGCCTTTGATACTTTTCCTATCTTCTTTTTACTATTACTTCGATGTTGAAAGCCTATTATAATTGCTTTCGCCAAGAGCATAAGGGCCTATTTTCCTTATTCAAAAGAAGTTTCATCTTCTCCGATCTAGACAGTGTGTTTATTAGTTTTATGAATGTTTCATAACTGTTGTAAACATCCCTAATCCGTAACGAGATCCAAATTGAGATCAATCGGAAGTTGATTAAACAGTCGTTACACAGGGAATGAAAGACAGATTTCTGTGATTCATATTCCTGATTCACACCATATCTATGCTCCAAGTGTAAATAAATGTTATCTTGGCGGGGTTTTTTATGTGACGAACAGCTCTTCACAATCATTACTGATTGCCCAGATTGATGACATGTATACGACCAGAAATTAGAATTGCCTTTCCGCCGGATGTAAACTATATCAATGGGGATGAGGTATATGTATTTAAATATTTTTTCAAGAGACCTTCGAAGTTTAATCAATCACTAACATATTACACCTACATAGAGTGACCATACTTATCTTGGTTTAGCGCATCATTCCTATTCGTTAGCAATTGGTATAAAGTTCTGCTTTGCAAATTGATTGAAATGATAAAGAAATCAGTATTAGCTTTAGCAACAAAGTAATAGTAAAAAAACAGCACATATGCCACAGGAACCCGTTTAGAGGGTGGGCAGGGCATCCATTTACACCACAACAACACTTTCACACAAATGAAAGACAAGGACAGGAGAGAGAAAATACATCCATGCTCCAGCCGGGATTCGAACCCGGGACCACGCCAGCCGAGTTAGATTTTTCTGACTACTAGAAAAGGGGGCGGGTAAATTTTTGTCTGTTTTTTTTTTTTTTTTTTTTGATAAAGAAGCTTGAATCTATACATAAACGCAAAGAGAAAAAAACTTTTAGTTTTTCAACGAACACTTTAAAATAACAAGATCAAAAAATATCTTCATGAACAAACTTTCTTTTTATAAGCAAAGTCAAAAGATTTTTCAAAAAATATTTGAGGGATGGAAATATGTCTTTTAGTTCAGGTTCTATATGTGCCTTAAAATTCCACGTTAATGTTACAAGTTGATGTTATGGTTTTAAACTGCTTAAACTTCGACAAAAAGAAAAAATGTTCAAATCAAAAAAGAAAATGGAAATGAGATGTCCTGGTCGAGATCTTTCGAACAAACTAAGGTTTGTTCAATTTGGATTATTCGCTCTAAAGTTAGGACATAATTCAACATTTAAAAACCCCACAATATGAAATACGTTATTATTCAAATTTTTAGAAAGTAATTAACTTGCTTTTGAGTTTATTTTCTGTCATACTTTTACCATCAATCAGGTCTTCATTCATTCTTTTTAATTTCTTGTTTTACTTTTACGGGAAAGTTGGCTAAAAAGAGAGAGGAAAAAAATATTTTTTTATTTACACTATTTAATTCACATAATGGATGCTTGAAAAACTTCATAATATTATGAATTAAAAAAACTGCTTATATGCTGATGTATTAAAAGAAAAACCAATTTTTTTCTCTCTGCTTAATATTTAATGTTTTCTGTTAAAACAATTTGTTTCTGTATACGACTAGAATGATTTTCAGAAGTAGTTACTAAAAGATCAAGACGTATTAATTGAATTAGTCTATCCCCTCGATATTTTATGTGGTTTTCTTTTTAAAAATGTTTGAAAATTACACAATTTTAAAATTTGCTATATAAAAGAATTTTAAAATTGAATCAAATATATAGAAATGCAGCGCAGATCAGAGTACTAATTTGCTAGCCTAAAAAGAGAACGCGTTACACAAAGTTAAGAAATAAGCATTTTAGAAAACTGTCTTTGACTCTGCTATCTTTATAGGAGCAGGAATAAAAAGACTCTCTTCTAGTCGAACAGCTTCTGGATTTTATGCGAAACTCTTTCATATTTTTTCACATTATAACTTCTTAAAAGACTATAAATACGGGACTTTGAAAGCACCCGTATCGGTTTTATTTCTATCTCGAAGAGCAAATCTTTCAACCATGCGACATAAATACTTTCGGGGATGGCTTATATAACACACAAGATTTGGGGGCACATTTTGAGGGTTTTTTTTTTTTTTTGTATGATGGTGAATCCTTTTTTTGAAAATAGAGATGTCGTTCATTTTACGTCTGCAAATCGTTAGAGTTTCTATTAAATCAAGAGCAAAAAATAAATAAAATAAAAACAAGGTATTCGGTATTTTCTGAGTCATGAAAGTTTTTAAAAAGTCTTCACCCGTAGCAAATGTGTAAATAATTTGGAAATTTGGATTAGAGGGTAAATTAAAAGTGAGACCCTAATAGAGTTAATCGAAACCATTATGGCCTCTTATATCAGCAATGTAAAATGGCTTCTCTTTTGTCACTTCACTTACTGCGTACCAGCAACCTCAGAACTCAGTTTGAGATTACACGAAAAAAATGTATAAAATTTTAGCTCCTGTTTAACTATTCGTTAAGTGTAAGTTAGAAAACATAACTCAAGAAATTTTAAATTCATACTTATTTCATGCGGTAATTCCGTGTGAAAGATAGAAAAAGAAAAAAACCTAGGGAATAAGGTGCAAATATTGACTTTATTAAACACAAAAAATCAAGTAAAATAATTAATAACACTATAATAATAAAATAATTATTATTTATAGCAGATTTTTTAGCAAGAAAGTATGTGTCAATCGGTCAATTTATGCACTTCACTTATAATAATTTTTGAAAAAATTATCTGTTTAGGTAAGAATTTGCTTTCGTTTTAGAAATCTTCAGCAGGAAATTTCACTTAATTGTTTCATTTTTTCGAATGGAATCACTTTTGTTTGGTATATAACAATAAAAAATAATAAATAGATAGTTATTGATAATAATTAAATCTTGAGAAGAAAATTTTATCCTTTAAAGCTCTTGATTCACTAAACAGAACTGTTATAAACAGAGCTCTTATGCAAAGAGCATTTGATGTAAATGAATATGCAAAATAATTATTTGAATGGATCAAATTAAAGTCATTTTTAAACAAAATTCACCCTTTAATGCCTGACATTTTTTTTCCAAAGATATTTTGTTTACTGTTTACAAACAGTGTTTAATGGACAGGAAAAATAATTTAAAAAAATTATGTAAAAAATACATTTTTTTTTATTAAGGAAAGAAAAATCGTCCCTTAAAATTTACGATAGACCCCAGAGGGTACATACTTTTTTTTCTAAAAATTTTTTCTGCCTACGATATAATATTTAAAAAGACATTTTATAAGAAAAAATAAAATCAGCAATTAACATAAACTGGGAAGCACTGAACAAGGGCGGATCCAGAAATTTTTCAAGGGGGGGGGGGGCGATTGGTTTTTTTTTACCTTCATATATATATATATATATAACCCCCTCAAAAAATGGCACATATACCCCCCCCCCCCAAAAAAAAAAAAAAATGTATGATTCTATATAGTGTTTTTGCGCCGACTTCAAAACTTATGTTTAAATGTAGTGTCGATGGTGTTCAAAGAATAAAATTTTTTACTTTTTAGAGCACTTGCCGAGTGAAGTTCCAAAATCGGTTCAATTTTTTTTTTTCAAAAATATTTTTATTTTAGAATATTTTTAGAAGAATGACCTTTGTTGGGGATGCATTTAACTCCTTTAAATGAAGGAGGGTAGAATATCCCTAATTTTAGGGGGTCGGGGGGGTTCTCCCCCGGGAAATTTTTTAAAAAATAGATACAAAATTCTGCATTACGAAGCCTTATATGAGGATTGAGACTGCAGAAATATGAGAATAAAGTAATTAAACAAAACCTTTTAAATGTTATGCCTTTTGCATTTTAAGATCAATTAAAATATTAAAAAATATATGGACCGACAAATCCTTGACATTAATCTGCAGAGATAAAGAACGAGGGAAGAGAAAAAAATAAACACATCATCACTTGCTTACATCAGTTTTCAGCATAGTTACTGTAGTTTATATTAGTAGTATTGAATTGAAGTCATTGCGACATCCTTTTTTAGCAAATTTTGGCTGATGAGTAAACAAATTTCTACACAGTAGTAAAGTATTTCATTAGAAAATCTTGTCCTAGTATGCAGGTGACTGAGAATTTCAATCAGCAAATTCAGAAATTTTCCTCTTTGAATAATTCAAGATTGGGAAGCCCCTGCATACATTACACTAAACGGAACTTACCTTTAGTCTTTTCTGTATTTGAAGGCGATTCAATGGATATTAACGGTGATTCAGTTGATAAAAGGGGCTCAGGTTCAGTTGATATTGATGATTTGCTACATTTTCCTTGTTTTAAGCCACCTCCCCAAAGTTATAAAATCGCATAAACAAGAAAGTGTAATAACCGAACTAGGAGCGTTGCTCAGTTCTACAGACTCCAAAAGGAGACTAAGACCACTTGAAATCATGCTTATTTTCGTTACGTCATATAGACGGTGTCCCTCCATATGATGACGGGCGTCAAGAAATCGGTGACTCGAAATGTATGCATTCGAATGCGAAGGATAACCCCTTCTCCTTTTATCATTTGCATTTCTGCCTGTAGAGACTTAATTTATCGGCGCTGTCTTGAAAATGGTGCCAAATTTCAGCTCCACAGGAACAGAAAAGAAATATAATAAATCCCTCATTCGTAGAAAGGTAGAAAATTACTTTTTTTTTTTTTTTACATTTTCGGTAAGTGCCTGTTTCTTTCTTCTTTTTTTTTCCTGTTTCCCTTTTTTCCCTTTCTCTTTTCTTTTCTTTTTTTTTTTTTTGCTCAAGGGGGGGGGGGCGGTCGCCCCCATTGCCCCCCCCCCCCCTTGTATCCGCGCTTGGCACTGAATAACTTTGAAAACTCAGCTTTTTCTCTTGAGATTGTGAACGATGTGATTTTTGATAAAGATCATATTAAAACTGCTACAGAACACACTTTACAATGGTTATGTGCTGCAATCTGTTAATAACGAATTGAAAAAATACCAAGGTACTAATTGAACACTAGTATTTGGTTGAAATGTTCATTTGGGGGAAATTCAAACCTTTTTTTTGGACCGTCCCTAAAAAGGGACGCTAGGCATTAATGGGTTAAAAAACATTCTGAATAAGCTTCAGCAGCCACAATGCATTTTTCAATAAAGTATAATAATCCTGTAGATGTTAAAGAATAATAATAATAATAAAATAAAAACAAGAAAACATTTAACTACTTTTAATGATGGAACTGACTCATAATACAACACTGAATTTCAACGAAACCGAAAAAACTTCATGGAAGTCGTAAGCTTGTCGCAACCCATCCGATTTCATTAGGGATACCAGAAAAGTCTTCTGTTAAAAAGTTTTTCTTTTCATTACCAACACATTTTTCATACGGTGCAGCTTGCAACATTAGCTAGTCTGTAGATATTATTATTAATGAAGTGCGCCTGATGCATTTGAAGGAACAATTTGCCAGCAGATATAGCTTGTAATTAAACTAGAACACATTCTTTTTAAAACCTTGCTAACCTAAATGAAATGCTTTCTGGACATTTGACAACTAGTGAAGCAATTAATTTGCTTAACATACTGGTATTTTGTTTAAGGAGGTTCGATTTCGAAAATCTGGTTACCAATTATAACTCTTGATGATCTTTTGCTTACTGTTTCGCAACTCTTTAATCTGGTTGATTTCTCACTCAATTTATTTATTTATTTTTTAAAACTCTAAATTAGGATTATAATATGTTCAAATAGAGCTACATTATATAGGGTAATGTGGGGCGAAGTGAAATAGTAAAATATTTTCAAATTTTGCCGCACCACCTATCTTACAATATTTTAACTAAGTTTCTAGACTCATAGTAATTTCCTGTCAAAAAATAAATAGTTCTAAAAATCAATGAAAGAATGCATGCAAGTCATTCTCAAAATTTGATAACTTTTTGTAAAATTCGTGGTATGTCAAAAGTATTCCCTCGTGTTTTAAAATGATAAAAGTTTTGTAATTAACATTTTAGGTATTAATGAGTCCCGTAGAGTTCTTATTTAGTTTATTAGCCATGTTTTGATTTTAAATGTTCAATGCAATTTGTCAAGATCACGCGGGAAAAGTGAAATATTTCATTTTGTTTACTTTTGCGTTTATTTACTAAATCACGTGCGTATTTCTTTATTTTTACCTTATTTACATTTTGTACTTATTAATTCACTTATATATTCATTCAGTCACTTATTTCGATGTTTATTCTCCATTTCATTCACGCATTTCTTTTTCTCATATATTAATTTATTCATTTATTTTTCATTAATAATTCACTTAATCAATTTTTCACTCATTCATCTGGTGAAAACTACCGTAAAACCTCAAATAAAAAATGTTTCATTACAAAATATTGAATTTTTCACTTTGCCCCATATTTTTTTGAGGTGGAAATTTTCCACTTTTTTTTTTTTTTTTTTGAAGGTGCGAAATAACTGCCAAAAATAAAAAAAAAATATTATTACGCAAGCTGTGTTACAAAATACAGTATTCCTTCTTTATGTACAATAATTTTCGGACCAAATTTCCAATTTGTTCATTTTCAAACAGATACGTTATCTTTGCGATTTCACTTTGCTATCCCTTATTCCCCTACATTTTTCTTGTTGCACATTATACGTGATGGAGGGGGGGGGGGGAGCACCAAAATAAATTTTGTTTCTGAAGACCTCAAAAATTTTAGTCGCATCCTGTTTCTGGAACTTCTTCCAAGGCACAATATTGTACGATATTACTTCACATCAGGTTCTGAAGTGTTAAATGACAAGTTAATTTTAAAATCTGGAATTTTCATTTTTGATTTTCTTACAGAAGTCAAATTTTGAGAAAGCAAATTATTTTTTACATACCTAGAATATTTCAGGAAACCAAACAATATAAGGAGACAAGAAAAGAAATATCTACTGATTTTTTTATATTGCACCCAGTTTAATGTTTAATCATGAACTGAACAGCATAAGGTTCGATGATATTTAATATGAGGAACTGAGAAAAGATAATGCTAGTCAAATATAAACCCCCTCATCTGTTTGCTTCAGGAGTCTCCCCAAAATTGTATCTCTTCGTTTATATTATTGATTACAACTTTACCCAAAGCGAAACCCTCCATTCTCCCCCCAAAAAATAAAATGGATTAAATGGATGTTTTAAACTATGCTAGAGGAACCACTTGGCGGGTGACATTACTCAACTACCTGATCTCAATTACAGACACACTTTCTTTTTCGAACATCAACCGATTGACGGTACATTTTGAATTAACTCGTCATAAAGAACTTACCTCTATAAACTACGTTTTTCTATTTTATTTTTTCTGAGTTTTACATAATACTGAAATTCCCCCAAAAAATGAGGGAGCGAACCTCCCCAATCTGGAGATCACGAGTCCCTGATATCTCACAATCACGAAGAACCCCACAGCGAAACCTTGTAGGTGTTTTCTTTGATGTGTACCCCTACCTCCAGCAGTCATTTTGGATAAAGCTTTAAAGATACTACTACTTAGGGGAATAATTTATCGGTAATATATTTGCACACCATGAATGCCCGCCTTTTACGCTTACGCACCTGGTTAGGAAGACCACCCCAATGTAGACTTCTTTTTGTGGTGTCAGACATATACCGAGTGTTGCAAATGGTTCTTATAATTGAATACGTGAGAAGTCTTGAGTTAATGCCCAGTAAAAAGCATTTGCTCCGTGAAATTCATTTCTTTGTTAGTATCTTGGAATAATTTTCTGGAATAATCCCTGCTGGTGTAAATCAGTTCGAAACCGTCAGCAATTTTTCTACTTATTCAGAAGCAGAACTAATTTCATTCCGAATGAAACCGAATGCTTTTTGCCGTGGGATTACGAGTAAAATGTGAGTGATGCTAATTGAAGTAAAAACGTTTACGGTCGGGCAGAAATAATGAAATAAAAGTGATAAGAAAGGGAACGGTATTATAAAGCAGAATATTTCAAATTATTTCAAACACAAATTTCGGGGTGGCATTGCCAAAAGTCTTTTTATGAATATAAAAATGAGAACTTCAATATGAAAAAAAGTGACAACAAGGCTTTGCGATGATTGCGATGATGATGCGAGAGCAGCGGGCTTCCGAGCAACAGTGGAGGGCGTTTGAAGAAAGAATTAAACCAATCAAGTTCGAGGGAGCGTCTGGAAATACATAAGACAGATACTGAAGGGCTAGAGATAAATTTTTAGGACTAAAAACTGATTGACCTTATTTACTATTTACTTATTTTATATTTTTAGATTTTTACCTTAAACATTTCATATTTTTACAATTTACTTTTGCATTTTATATTTTTACTTTTTTACATATTACACTTCTTATCGTCAAGATGCTGCAATTGATAGCGAAACCTTTAGCGCTACTGCTAAACACACTATAACACGTTTTGAACATGTGACTAAAGTTTCTTTAATAAAAAAGGCACATTGAATAAACTTGTAATTATTATTATTATCATAATTTGTAAATAGATATTTTTCTTGGTGCTCTCCTTTCTGACCTGGTACTAAAAATTTTAGCAAGTGTTTTCTCATTGCAAG
Organism: Uloborus plumipes; assembly: GCA_038373865.1. Lineage (NCBI taxonomy): Eukaryota > Metazoa > Arthropoda > Arachnida > Araneae > Uloboridae > Uloborus > Uloborus plumipes. The sequence continues at coordinate 39,839 of JAXGGA010009264.1, read as the reverse complement.
TTTTCATTCCCTTTAGTCCACAAATCATAGTATATACAGCGTGTATACCTCGTTTCAATGACTGGTGTATAGCTCTACGGAGGTTCAAACATATTAACGTTAACTGTAACCACACTTTATACCGTTCTACCATTTCAGTGCTGCACAAAATTTCAATTGATAATTGTGCTGCAAGTTTCAATAAAAATATTCAAAAAATGCAGGTATTATTTGTGAAAAACTTATAATTTGACTCTTAAATTTTGTAATAAAGATAAATTGTATCGTAAAGAAGCTTGATCAAGTAATGAACACCTAAATAAAATATAGTAACTATAAACTTCTTTTTATTTATTTATTTTTATTGGGGCGGAGGGAACACTTACTTCATAATTTACAGAAGAATTCCGCGAAAATTATTTAAAAAAATGCGTTTCAGTCAACGAAAGTTTACATTCAAACCACCTCATACACTTTTTTGGTTTTCATTGCACTGTGCATTGTATACGTATCATATATGTATGGAGTACTTTTCAAAGGAGATTTACTACTCAAAGCTGTTTCCACATTTCAGTCCAATTTAAAATTGACCTGCTAAAACCTCCTACACCGAATACGAAACTTTATTTCCTTAGAGTTTTAATGCATCGTTATAGCAGCGAAACAATGACTGGGCAAAGCGTAAACTCGCTTTTTCTACAATTTCAGAAGTGTCAATAATAAAAAGCACTCCGTGGTACTACTGATAGTTTTTTGCCGGAAAGGAAGCCTGCTACTATCTTCTTTTATAAAAGAAATGGCACATAGGGTTGATCGTCATAAGTCAGTGGCGCACCCAAGGAGAGTTTTGAACTTTCTCGTCGGTAGAGTATTTCGTAGTGCACCATTCCCAGTCTCATATTCTTCGTTTAGCCCTGAAGCTATTTCATTCTTTCCATGTGCACAAGTCTTTTTCGATGTCGGAGCAGACGTCAAAGGGGCTTAGCGAATTTCGAATCGAAAAACGAAACATCTTCCGATGCTTTGGGGACCGCATCCTTATTTTTGAATGTTTTGCGTTATGAGGACATTGGGTGTAAATTTTTTCATTGTGAATCTTAGTACAAGCAATTTGTGTTGATTGTATCGATCTAACAAAATTAGGCTAATCTTTGGGCAGTCAACGATATTTTAAGATACAATTAATAGTATCAAATATGTGCAAAAGTGAGCTCAAAAAGGGATATTTTGTAAAAGAGAGATAGATAATGGTAATAAAGCTTAATTTTTTTTCTAATTTTGTTTTAAAAAGTCAGTATAAAGATTTAAACTCAGTGGAATTGAAAACCCAATACTGTGGCGCTTCAGAATTAAAATAATAATAATAAAACAACATAGGCACTAATACCATTAGTGTACTACTACTACTATTAATAGTAATAATTGTTATTATAATTATTATAAATGTATAAAACGAAGCATGATCATTTGCGCTTTGTGCTATCATAAGTAGATATTGTTCCGTTATGCATCGTTTTGATACAGCTAACTAGGCAATAACGTTCAGCTAATTATAGCGAATATGTTTGTTTCACTTATATACGTAACTTCACTTTTTAGCCACTGAGCTTAAACTGCATTTAGAAGAACAATTTAAGCATTATTTAGTACACGTATATGTAGTGTCATGTGATCTGGTGGTTAAGACCGCTGCTTTTTGCCCAGACGACACAGGCTCAAGCATTTGTATGTATAATGCCTTGGAGTGCTGTCCGATTTGAATGACTTAAAATAACAATTATTGCAGTTGATTTCTATCATGTCAATTGAAATTTAAAAGTAGTGTAATAAACACGAAACAATAACCCTGAAGATTCGGCTCGTGCTGTCTGTGCTTTCTGCCGAAATTCACTGGGCATTACGGTGCTAAAGGGTTCCTTACCCCTCCTTTAGTATAGCAAGTATCGAAGCTCAATAACCTTTTCTGCTGTGGGTTCGAGAATTCTACTAAAGAGATTGATTTCCTTCCTACTGATGAATGTCTTGGAATATTCTAGGAAGATCCCTTCAGGTTGACTGGAGGAGGCTCAGAGCCTTGAGGATAAATTTCATCTCCGGGACTATGCATTCAGTTAAGCCGAATACAGCATTGATATTTTCTTTTGAATAAGAGCCGATTTGAGATGAGGACAGAGCAAAACTGGTTGTAAAAATAGAAGTTTAAAATCTATATCGAAGATTGAACTAATTGTTCTTATGCTAAACAGGCATTTGTGTATTGAAAAAGCTTGAACAAAGGAGGTATTTACCGCATGATTCATTTAAACTGAAATACGTTTCAAATTAATTTCCCAATGCAAATTTACCCCAGAGGTTGCATTTGATATTTTTGCTATTGTTCTACATTAGGAAATGGGGAATCATATATATTCCCAGTTTGTTTTTGATTTTTTGTGCTAGTTTCTTACCTAAAATATTGCTAGCACATTCAGAACATTTTTAAGCTCGTTATCATAATTTTTCTTCATCAACCATTCCTGAATATAGTGTATCATAAAACTTATATGCCCTTTACCCAAATTAAGATTGAGTAATCCCTTCAGAGCTTTCCCTGTATAAATTTCCGCGGCAACTACCCTTTTCCCCCGAAAAAGTGTAAACACTGTCAATGTCAGAGGTCAACTTAAGAGAGCAGCGCTATAACTGTTTTATTGATCTGTATTATCTTCCGTTATTCGCAACTATATCTGACGAATACGTCTTTGCAAAAACAACAGTAAATAAGATGTCAAACGGCTTCAGAGTCCATAGTTTCATTATTTTTGTAGATTTGGACACGTAATTTAAGCTTCTACCAAATTAAGTCGTAAAATTCTTTCCATGCAACCATCCAGGAAAACCCATTAGAACTATGAAATGACTTTGCAGAAACGACAAATTTTACGCATATCCTGCTCCAATTACTAAGCGATTTGATAGTACCATAGACTTAAGTTAGACAAGACTTGAATTCTAACAGCACATTATCCAACATAAAGTGAAAAATAAATGGATTTTTACGGGATTAGATTGAGGACTAAGTCTCAATTTTTTTTATAAAAACTTTTTACTTCGACTTCATTACGTATATTTTGCATGTAAACAAAAGTTTTATATGCCTTTGTCTAGTCAATGTGATCACTATAATTAATAGACGACTTATAAACTACAAGGTACGATAAGAGTTTCAACAAGTCAAAGTTAAATATTTTATAAGTGGAAAAATAAATCTTTAAAAAAAATCCAGTAGGAAGCTTGTGTAAACCTCTTTTGAGCGGCGCTGATAGAATATTACGCTGGTCCCAGATGGCTGATATTGCGTTTGGTAGTCAGTAATTGTTTTTCGATGGGGAATTCCTCGCAATGGGAGGAAAACACTTAAAGAGCCTTTATCAAGATCGCATCGCCATTTAACTGTGAACCCTAAACCGACCTCTAATCAAGCAAGATCTCTAGCACGCGTCCAAAGTTTCTAATAGGGTGTGGTAGCATACATTAGGTCTAACGAGCCCAATACCTGTCACCTTTTCGTTACTGAAGCACTTGTCAGCAAAATGGGGCTTATTATCCTGTATTAATAGCCTTGTTGGATGCCTACGACACCTCTTCATTGCGTTGGCATAAATCTCCCAGATTACATCTTCCAGGCCACACCCATCTGCAGAGGAGCTACTGCGATGATGAGTCCTGGAGCAATGTAGACCACACTTTGGAGTTGCCCCTAGTACCGTGGGATTTAGTCCTCTTAAACGAATTTTTTAATTGATGATCTGTGGCCCATAAATCAGAATCACAGCGCGATGCCAACAAGGGAGCAAAACTTATATAGACACTTTTTTATTATTATTTATTTTATTATTTTTTTTCTGGAAGTCATAAATTCTGGACGCATACTTAGTCGACGCTTAAGCTATTAAGGAATTTTCTTTTCCCGATTCTTCTTCAAAAGGAGCTCGTTTCACGATAAAACAAACTCTTTTGTCATTCTCGGCGGTCTTTTAGTAAACATCAGTTTTAAAAAGTTGATTACCCAACTGATAGTGAGTTTGGAGGTGAAAAATTGTGCTATAAAAGAAGAGGAAAAGAGGAGCGGATCTAAAACAACCAGGAGCTTCCTTTTTTCTTCGATGGAGGTGTTCTGAGAAATTTGTTCGAAATAATAGTCTGAGAGATTATTATAAGGAGACCGTTAAAAATGCATAAACTTGAAAATATTTTACGAAACTTTATTTTATTCATAAAAAATGATAGCATTACTAAATTTCAATGAATGACTTATGCGTTAAGAAAAGTATTTATCAACACTAAGTGACATAACTTGATTTTCATAACTTGAAAATTAAATTATTTAGTAGTTTTTTATTTTCTAAAGTTCGTTTCAAAACTATTACTGGCATAAGAATATGCTTAGGGTAAATCCGGACTTAATAGGACTCTTTTTTTTTTTTTGCATTTGTATGAAAAAGCCCTTGGTGCCCATGCAACAAAATAAATCATGCTGCGTTACTTTATGATAAATATATTACATATGGGACCAAAATAATAATATTGATAATTTTTTTTTACAATTTATATTTTCAACACTTTACAGTGTGGTGCGTCATTCGTATGTTGAGAGTAAGATGCCGGCCACACCTGCATAAGAACGGAATGAAACAATAATAAATATTTTTGAATTTGAAGTATAATTTGGTAAAGACCAAAATAAGCCAAATAATTTTAGTGCAGATAGTTTTGAACAGCTAAAAGTGATAACTGAATTGAGATTCACGCTATATAGTGGTTAAAATTTCCTTTTGCACTTATATTGAGTGTTTGACTGCAATGCATCTATAATTAAAAGAAATACAACATGTGCATCAGCTATCACGGATGTGGCATCTTTCCCAGACTTTCCCTATAAGCGTAGCGTATTATAACACGTACGTAAAAAAACTAGCCATACACAGTTAAGTTTCGTAAATACGACATTCGTTAGTTTGAATCTCAGGAAAATTAGGAGTGGTGTAGAAAAAAAGGCAAATTGAAAGACAATAGAAAAACTAAACTTTCAAGAAATTCACAAAAAAGATCTTCATTTATTTTTAAACTATTCTGTGTTTAATCTCAGTAGATTAGCTACTGGTTGTAGCTGAGCAGAAGGTTTAAATGATTATATTTTGTAACTCCTCGAAATTCAAACCGAGTTTCAAAACCTGTCATGCACTCCTCATTTCCTGCATTCGTTTGGAGCTTCGTCGAGACATTTCCCTCATTTCCTTTAAGGCATCCATTATAAGAAGCATGTTTTCTCCATTCGAAAATTGTCTCATAACTTTCAAATTCCGTTAGCCTTGAAGTTACACTGCAAAAAATGAATGTTGTTTTTACAGTGTAATACAGCTAATTTTGTGGTAATAAGCTGTAAAAATTGCTAATTTTACTGTAATAAGCTATAAAATTTCAACTTTACAGTACTAAACTGTAAAATTGCTAATTTTACAGTTTATTACTGTGCATTTTACAGTTTTAAATTTGAACCTCGGCTGCCAGTATTATACTGTAAAAGCAACAGTTCATTTTTTGCAGTGTACCGACGTATTCGTATTGCTTGCCATTCACTAGTCATAATCTAATGTTTTACCACATCTGCACATGTCAATCATTATTTTTTTTTTCTTCCTTTCATAGAACGCACTGGGAAATTTCAACGAGTGGAAGAATTTTTCGCCCAAAAATTAAGCCAGTTGATTCGAATATTAATCTTATAAATCAAAGTAATAAACAAAATGGGTGATCATTTCTATGTGAGAAGAATATCAACACCTTTCAAGTTCAATAACATTAAGCAGTCGCAAGTAATTCGATCACAATAAACGGAGTCTTCTTTTTATAACATTTTATATTCCTTACCAAGAAAATTTATTACGCTCGCAATTTTTTTTTTATACATGGATTGAAACTCTGAAAATATTTAGGTAGTAAGCAGTACAGAAATAATTTATCGATTAATTTGTGGCAATGCATTGCATATTAATTTTTTTCCGAAAAATACCCTGTGTCAAACACATTACAAATCTCTAAAACGTAAGTAATTTGAATCAATGCAAATAAACGAAACGCACTACAGTATCGCTTTGTTATATCGTAATTGTTGAAAGACAATAAAAAAGCGCGATGTAGCCGAGAACGCGATATAACCAAGGTCATAAAAAATACCTTCGAAAAAGTTTAGTTTTTTATCGTATTAAGACAATTTTCTAATAAAAAACACAAAAGAAAACTTCCTTACCAACGTTACTTTAAATTAAATATCAAATTTAAAATATTTCACTTGTTTCATGGTGGAATACGAATCGAAAGCTGCATCTTAAATTTTAGTGAATCCGGAAGCACGAGCACATAGGGGAGAGTGGTAATGAATGGGCCATGGTGATGAATGGGCCACTAACAAAATATGAAAAAGTATTTGCATGATTTTTTTTTTGATGCCAACAATAGATGTAGCTATTTGTTCTACTAAACTCATCCAATTTTCATTCGTTTGTGCTGAGTCATTTTCAATCTAGAATGGCATGGTCAAGAATCTGACTGAAAAGTAAGTTTTTCCCTTTTTAGTAAAACATTTCGTAGCTAAAATGTACCAAGTATTTCATTGCATACATATGTATAAGCTAGTCTTTCCATATCTATAAACTAATTTTAAGATTTATTTTGATGTTATTTAAATTCAATATACTCAAAAAACCTAAATGTATTCCAAAAGTATAGGTGGGGCTGAATGGGCCACTATGTCATGGTAATGAATGGGCCACCTAAATATTGTTTTTCTTCCTCTTCTTTGAATTTTCGCATTAATATGAAACACAACTGACTGTCATAGATAAAGATTACTGTCGTCAAAATATGTTTGTAGTAAGTTCTAAATATAATTTGCAGATCTATATTATATTCCTATAGTACAATAGACCTCTGGTCGCAGTGCGTGGCTTGAAAAAGCCCCCCTCTCTCCTTCATATTATATTCCTCACAGTACAATTTCATTTTCTTTCTTAGTAACTTAAGGCTACAGTGGACAAGTAAAATTGATTTTTTCAATTATTGATTTATATGTCTAAAACTTTGTATGCTTGTATTATTGTATATTTACTACATCTAAAAGCATAAAAAACACAAATTAGTGCAAAAACAATGAATACTCTTTTTTCAAATTTCAAATTTAAGTATTTTTTAACAAAATTTCAAAATGTTCCAGGCGTCGCAATTTTTTTTTCAAACTTTGAATTTCCACTTAATTTTCAATCATTAGGCATGATTGCATAAAACAATGCATCAAATGCAATGTTTTATGTGGTAGTTTATAAAAGATGGCTGAAAATGAAAATTTATATGATTTTTTCAACTGAAAATTTTTATTTTCAGCCATCTTTTATAAACTATTTCATAAAACATTGTTTTTAATGCATTGTTTTGTTCCATCATGCCTAATGACTGAAAATTAAGTGGAAATTCAAAGTTTGAAAAAAAATTGCGACGCCTGGAACATTTTGAAATTTTGTTAAAAAAATACTTAAATTTGAAATTAGAAAGAAAAGTATTCATTGTTTTTGCACTAATTTGTGTTTTTTATGCTTTTAGATGTCGTAAATATACAATAATACAAGCACACTAAGTTTTAGACATATAAATCAATAATTGAAAAAAATCAATTTTATTTGTCCACTGTAGCCTTAAGTTAGATATTTCTTATTCCCGATGTATAGTAAATTAAAAAAAAAAATAATTTTGACGAGTTTGAAAATGAAGATGACGTTTTTGAAAGTGATTTTTAATATTATTTTTGAAATATATAAATTTTGTTAAATCATAGTGTGTATTATCTGTTATTTTTTTAAAATATATATTTGATGTTATTTATTTCTTACAATCTCATTATTTAGTCATTTTTCTGCTACATTTGGTATGCATCAGTTTTATTTTAATTGCATCAGTTTTGATGTTTATATAATTTTAAATCAGTATGATTTTGTATCATCATGTCAAGCGCCACATTTATTTTGTCATATTCAGCAAATAAAAGATTAAATCCACATGTTTTCATTGAATTCATTTAGTGGCCCATTCATTACCTTTGATGGCCCATTCAACCCTATAGGTGGGGTTGAATGGGCCAAATTTCAAAATTTTTATTTTCTATTATAATTCATTATAGACAGGTGCTAATCCAACTGTTATGACTTTTTTAGATAGCCAGATAAGTAAAGTAACTAAAACACCAATTTAGAGTTAAAACAAAGTGTTAGAAAAAATTACAAAAATTCAAAACCAAAAAGTGGCCCATTCATTACCACTCTCCCCTACTAGGTTTGTTCATTAATACAAGAAATGAAGAAGGAAGAAACAGTTTTTCTGAGAATCACATAACATTCCTCCCCTCTCCCCTACATGATGTCAAATGTTGAGAAACATTTTTTATGTAATTTTTCGGGAGGCAAGAGAAAAAGTGCGATATATTCGAATGAGCGATATAACAAGGCACGATGTAACGAAAGGCTATTAAATTAATGTTACGCAGAAAGAAGCAAGCATAAATGTCTCTCTAGAAGCGTTCAAAAATGTTTGAACTCTGTGATTCACTGAGGAATTTTAATTTTTGAAATTATTCGTGTTGCTACTTCCCAAAAAAAATCGCGTTATTAGCCACACAATGCGAATCTTCGTGACTCTGCAATTAACAAATCTAGACCTTCTGCTGAACAAAATTACAACTTAGAAAAGTGCCGTATGTCAGTAACGTTAAGATACATTAACTTGTGAAATGTAATTGAAGTTTGACGTCGTGGTTCGAGCACACACAGTAGCAATTTGATCACACCATCCATAACATATCTCGCAAGATATTTACATTAGTATTCCTGAAGCCGATTTGAGAGTGTGTATGTGCTGGTCCCGACAAATGTCCGAGTCAAAGGTAGGTTGTTATGCGCCAGGAATGAAAGAGATAGGAAAAGCCACCGGTAATTATGGTCGGATCGTGAGTGATTATGATTGATTATAGTTATCACGATCTGTGATCATCATTTAAATCATTCGTTATTCATGGCATTTCGCCAATTCGTTTCCTGTTTATGAGCCCATATATGATGGCTCTCATGAATTCCTTATTATCAGTTTTGAGAACGGTAGGCGACATTTCGAGTAACTCTTTCTTTGAGTTGGTATTCAGAGACGACACTGGAGTTTATGTACGCAAATTGCAGATTTCGACAACTCGGGATCATTATGCAAATGGTGACGAAAGTGGAAAAAGGGCAAGGATTAATAAAACAGACACCCCGTAATTTTAATTTTCTCCGTTGTAATGGTGGTTAAATTGTTAAGGTGTGGGAGAGATTTTAAGATATTCGAAGCATGTGGAGAAATGAGCAACCCCAGGTAATGATGAATATTCTCAATGCCAAGGTTTTAAATATCTATTTAGATTTTATAATTTTTTCCATTGTTTTAGAAAGACTAATCTGAATAAACTTCTTTTTTAAATGAAAAATTCAAAACATGTAAAAGTCTTTTCTCTTTCTCGTTATTATGATTTCTTTCATTGAGATGAAGTTTTGTGAACACGTTAAAATGCAGTTTGATGTGATGTAGGGGAAAAAAACGGACTTTTTCAGCACTGCATCAATAGCTCAAAATTTCGAAAAACGGTTTGTTCTGGAGGGGGGGGGGATTTAGATTTGATGAGGTCCTAAGCTATTTCAGATAGTTTAAATTGGGGCTCTTTGCCGATAACCTATTTCAGTGGTAAATATAATTTTGCTTAAAAATTTTGCAATTTTGCTGTTGCTTAAAAAGCAAAATTGAAATCTATTTTTAAAATGTATTAGAAGTGCAATTTTTAGTGCGTAATGACTTTTACTGACAACTGATGATACGAAATGACTTTTTCTAATAATGCTTTTAAAAATATGCTCTCAAAAATAAGATACCTTAAATTTTTCAATCGCAAATCATAAAATTAGTTTGCAAAAGTTGAATTACTTATAGTCCATTTTATTATTTTCTCATATAAAATCAGTTTTAAAGATCTTATAAACAATCTCTCAACTTTTTAATGAAGATTATTTTGATTATCTCTCTGCGATAAAAAGAAAAAATAACTTCCCCCTTTTAGCCTATATATACAGAAGAAAGTCAAATCGTTTTCATTCCAAATATCTTCAAAATCCCGTAATCTTTTTTAAATAAATACAGTTGATGTGTTTTCAACAGCCGTTTTTTTTACTAGATTTGACCACCGACAAATTCACGAGCGACAAATACAATCAAGTCTACGTTCTGTTCATTGTAAAAATTGTGTAACTGCTTGTAAATGATTTTACTATTCCTGATTATGCAAAGTCCTTTGCAAATATTTCCTTAGGAACAAAAATGCAAGTGTTTAGTTACTCTTAGTCATTAGATATTTATCTTTCGAAAAGTGCTTTGTTTTGCTTTCTTTCTAAATTATATAATTGAATGTGATACCATTTAACAAACAAAATGCACTCTTTTTAAAAATATGGCGTTGCACTACTTTTATAACATATTCAGACGCGGTGCAAATTTCTGTGTTATTCTTTTAAATTCAATTTTCCTAATTTACAGCTTTATTTGTTTATATTCCTTATGCTTGCAACAATCAGTTTCTCAATAATAAAAATATTTTGAAATAGTTCTTCAATGAAAGAGGTTTTTTTTTTTTTTTTTTTGTAAAAAGTATTTACTCAGAAAATTTTTAGTCCTCTGTGTGACAGTAACGTATTTCTAAAAAAGATACATGTTGGCTTCATACCAGATGCAATAGCGAAAAAAATTCTGCGACTGGTTTTGCGCTACTGTATATTGTATAGAGGGAAAGGAATGTATTGAAAGTAGCACCCTAGTGCAGAAAGCAGAATCTAAACGAAAGATTTGTGTTGTAGCTGCTACTCTCGGTCTCAATACATCTGTATTTGGACTAGACCAGTTGCTTTTATGTTGATTAAACACTTCCCAAAATACGTTTAGTATGAAAAGTGTAGCCTTTTTAAAATTTAATCACCGGACATGGCCCTTTTTCAGAATCATGTAATAAATGTGTTTAAATCCAGACAAAAAAAACGAAACCTTATTCATTCTACAATATCCCTGATATGAGATGCAGAGCTGTCTAATAGCAATAAATAATGCTTTAAGTGCATCAAAACTTCAAAGCAGTTTAAAACGAGCCTTTATGTTTTACGTGCACATAATGCGCAGAATAATTCTTTAAAAGTGCAATAAAATTTTTACTGCTTTCATACTGGACTATAACACTCCTTTTAAACGCCAATCCGGAAATTTGGAAGATACTATCTAAATGCTATATTTATCCAAGTGCCAACGGCAGATATTATGTACGTGACCCACGTATTGGAAACAAAATAAGTTCATGTAGAAAGAGAGATAAATCTCCGCACACTTAAATTTGAAACTCTGATAAAAGTCGGTATTGAATGAATAAGTACGAAAGGCGGCCGCGGGCTTTAACTTAAGAATAGAGGAGGCATCTTTGCTATCCGTTGATATCGTGAACGGCCAATTCTTTACGTTGTTGAATTTGTTCAAAACGAGACTGGAATGGAGCTCCTATCTTATTCGGAATATGTCTACGGATGAACGTATTAGAAATCTAGAGTTGAGAAGAAATCTTTAACAAGATTCAAATTCGGAGGGTTGAGAAACCGAAGGAGAACTCTTTTGCTTCTCAAAAGATCCAGAGCTGTATCTGGATGAAAGACATTGCAAATAGTATTAGTGTGGTTAAAATGCTTTTTACGAATTACTTAATTTAACATCGGAAAAATCAAGTAATATTTTAACATAGTAAGACGTAGAAACTTTCTTTTGTTGCTGTTTAATTCAGAACATTTGATTTCTAACCATCTTTATTATAACATAAAATAGGATCTTTTTTGGGACTGATATTTAAAAGGAGGTAAAGAGACATCAATGAAGCAAGTTTGGAGCTTTTTGACATTTCACTGTTTCTCTTTAAGTAGGAACTTTGGCCATTGTGAAAAACCATTTTGATTTTTAAATTTTACTCACCGAATATATCAGTAAGAAACATTAAAATATAATTTTTCATTCAGTCATTCGATTTGATATTACGTGTTTAGATATGTTAATTTATATTACATTGCAAATTATATGAAACAAACAAGCGTAGTATTAAATTAGACAAGAGCCCGTAGTATAAGGAATAGCGAGCTTAAAAAACGCATACAACCCAGTTCAATGTAGCAACAGTAAATTCTTCATTAAAAAAATTTCTGCGAAGAAATATAAATGTTTCAAATGTATTAAAATAAAGAATCAAAAAGTTTGCTTCACACTTGTAGATATAGCTAAAATTACAAAAAACCATTTTTCACAGCTTTAATTTATGACGTGAGTTCATCAAAAAACGAAAGTGCATTCGGTTCTTGGTGTCGTACATTGCGCTTTCAACTTCCGTCGCTTGTTGAAATAACGCCCTCATTGCACCAAAAGAAACATAACTTCAAAAACTTTCACTAAATCGCTCATTTCATGGCATTGTTTCATCCCGAAAAGTGTTAGAATAAACACAAGACCCACAAAGCACACTGGTAACCGTTTCTCAGAAATCATAACAGCCGCCAGACAAAGCGCAAATAAGAATTGGTACCTGCCCCGAATAATTGCCGACAGCGAAAACGATCACGATGGGAAACAAAATTCGATAAATGCCTCAAATTCATCATTTCTGAAGCCATCCATTCATGAACGGTTAGATTGGCTAAGTAAGTTAAATGCAAGTACGCCCGAAATAGCCTTTATTATCCTCAGCCTCCATCCAAGTCACAAAAGAGTGAGGCACTCGCCACTCCTGGAGGGATCAAATACATAGTGCGCAATATGCAAAGGCGGTCTGAAATTTGTGCCAATAATTTTCTTAATCTACTGCATTAGGGGGTAGACCCAGTGGTCGGAAGTAGCGCGCTACAAGTAGCGAAACTACTGTAGTAGCTACATTTTTAGTAGTTTGTAGTGTAGCGCACAACTTTTTAAAAAAAGTAGAGTAGTGAGTAGTGCGATACAAACAAATAGTAGTTTGTAGCAATTTCTGAAAACTACTTTTAAATTTGTAATTGAAAAAATAAATAAATAAATAAATGAAAAAAGTTAAAGAAAAAAATAAAGAAAGAGTGAAATTCTTTCGAATCTGATATGTGTCAATCTTGCATGAAAGCACTAGCGGACCCAATGAGAAATAAGAACTATAAAAATATGAGCTGATTTTTGACGCCATATATTCTATCTGTTTGACGTCATTGGTTTATTTGGCATCATAATTTTCATATTTCGATAAATAATTTTCATATTTCGACAAATAATGTTCATAATCCTAAACATTCCCTGGCAAGAAATTATTAGAAATTTGAAGGCCTTATTTTTCAATCTTTCAGCTTTTAAATTCTATCTTTGCTTGAATATTCGTAAAATTGTAAAAAAAAAAAAAATCTTAAAAAGACAAATTAGAGAAAAAAAATGTAGACAAATTCCGGCTTGATTATGCCAGAAAGCGTCCTATGTGTTAAGTCATAAAATCCAATTAAGCAAGATCCGTGTCCAAATAAGTTAGTTTATTAATCTAAACCAATTGAATTTTTTTGGTTAATCCTCAAACGGTGTATGCTTTTTTTTTTAATTTATTTTTTAAAAAGTAGCGAAGTAGCGACAACATTTCAAAAGTAGTTTGTAGTTGCTACATTTAAAAAAAAAGTAGTTGTAGTTGTAGTTGACTACATTTATAACAAAGTAGTTGTAGTTGTAGTTCGCTACAAAAGAAAAGTAGTTTTTCCAACCACTGGGTAGACCGGGGCACATTTACGCGGATTTTTTAAAATAATTTTTTCCTATTTTTTATATTTCAATTTAGGAAATTTTAGACGTCATGATCTTATAAAGCAGTCAATAAAGTTAAAGTTTGTGCATTCAGTTTTTGCCCTGTTTGAGTATTTAAGCTTCAAAAAAATTATTATTTTTAGGTTAATGTCTGTTCGCACCCGGGGCACGTTTACGCAATCTCACTTACTGACCCAGTCTCATTTACAGAACGGCATTTTTTATTATTTTGACATCTAACTTAGTTATGCTAGTTTTCGTACATAATGTTTTACCATCTATAAAATAAAGAACATTTATAATGGGCGGCAGAATAGTCTAAAATTGAAGCCGAGTAGGCATGAAGACATTACTATAATTGAAAGGTACTAGTAACAAATCTTTTAATCAATTAAACCTTCAATGATGATTTGCAAAATTAAAAACCCAGAACCAAAAAAGTTTGACTGAGTGCGGTATAAAAAAGCTTAAAGGGTATATTTACGCAGTAAGAATTTGCGTAAACGAGCCCCCGTTGCCTTGATTGAATTTATTTTTAGCATGCCACGAAATTTGTGATGCTATTTTTATTCATACGAATAGTGTTCTCACACAAGGATAATGTTCTGCTAATATTAATATTTTTTTAATCTTTATCTAAGCATTCTTAGTTCACAATAAGCGTCAATAAGTTCAATACAAAATTTACTCAAGTTGGCAAAAAACAGGTTATCCTCCCCGAATGCTACATGAAAGCGCAATTGACACTGAAAAACTTGTGAGAGTACTTACTAGGGAGCAACATCAATCTATTACGACTGTAGTGACACACCAATTATAACAAGTTTCGAAAAAAGGGCACAGTACGTACTCCGGTCTACCCTATATTTTTAATAGATTGCCTATGTATTATAGACGTTTATTATAGCATTCCATTTCTGATCATCAATTTAGTAGAGATTTTTATCTTATATATTATTTCTCTAGTTTGTTTTCGGTTACCATACCGCGAGAACTCCTTTATTTCTTTATCAAGATTCATGATTTACCCCTCATTTTAAATCTTAGACAAACTGTCTATTTTTTTTTTGTGTCAAAAAAGCAGTTTTTTTCTGTTTTTATTGCACATTACTTCAATGAATATCATCCAAAAATTAAGCTGCAATGCATGGCTGGATAGAGCGTTGAGTTATAAACGCAAAGACCTCAAGTTCGACCCTGTGATGGGTTTTGTTGCTTTTAATTAACTTTTATTCGCCGGCTAATTTTGATCCAAATTTCCAACGAAACTCGCTGTAGGCTTTTAAGCCAGTTTTACTGTTGCATTAAAACCAAAAACGAAATTTCACATATTAGCAACATACTAAAATGTGAATAATATTTGTTAATAATGAATAATATTTCTTAAAGGTGCTTTTTCTTTGTTTGTTTCGTTATTTCTTCATAAAACTAGGAAAGTAAGGCATCGTTTCGTTTTCTTTTAAATCGGCGAAAAATGACAATTCACATAGCACCTGTTTTTCGGAAAATTACCAGTAAGAAAATATAATTTTTGAGTTACTGCTGTCAAGCGGGTCAACCAATATCACTTATTAAACACAACAATCAACAACTACAGTAAAGTCAGGACTATCCGCTCCATGTTTACCTGCGGTCTTTCACGCTTTGTTTATTTATTTTTACTATGATGATTTACTGATTGCCGAGAAATATGCCCATTTCAACTAACTACTGGAAAATCTAATTTTAGACACACACATTCCTTCTTCTTACCTCCCCTTCTTTTCCAATGGCATCAAGCCTTTCAAAGTCACCAAAACCAGGCTAGTTTAAACCCAATTTTTAAATCTATATAATTCACAATCGTTATGCGTATTCGGAACAAAACTTCCTGATCATACAAAACATTTTTTCAAAAATATACCATTGGGTATATTTGACAATTTTTTTTTTTAGAAAGGTAACACTATAAGAAGTAGGAAAAAATATTTTTGTCATTCTGGCAACACTATTGCCTTCTGTGCAAGGCTGCTAGTGGGACGCTGAAACAAATCAAGTTTTCATGGTCTGCAAAACTTTGTAAGTAAGTACAGACCCCTTTATATTTCAAATCTAAGAATAGTATATTTTAAGTATGCATATATCTGAGCAACAGAGTACCGCATTAGAAGAGACAACATATTTTTAATTGCTGCATAAAAATGAAAAATTCTTCATAATGTCATAGGATAAAGATATGCAGGGTGAATCGGGACACTTTGTTCTGTTGTTCCAATTCAAACTTATTTAAAGGAAAAGGTTTGAAAAATCAAGATTCTAACCCCCAGCTCGTCTAGTCTAGACAAGTAGAAGGATTCATTATTGTTTATCCCCTTTCGTAAGCAACTAGATCTTATTAGAATGACAGAAAGTTTCAGATTTAAAAAGATTTTTGCTCCAGGAGACTTCTTTTTACTTGAAATACATGAGGGAAAGTTATACAAACTAGATGTAGCAAACATCCAGCACACGACTGATGAATAGGTGGGAAAATCTTACAGGACGATCCCTGAAATACAGAGATTTCTAGAAACTGAAGAAAAGACAGCGTTCATCCCAAAAGATGTTATGAAAAAACTTAAGACAAGCCACAACTGCTAGTAAGGACAAGTATATATTTGTGGACGACATGAGCGACTTCAATATATGTTAAATCTAAGTTTTTCAATTCAAAAGCATTTCTAAAAATTAATTTTAATTTTTCATAAGCTCAAAATTATTTTGAATTTTGAGAAATCATAAACGTTTACTGGTATGTAAAATAAACTTTTATTTGACAGTAATTATCTGTTCTTATTCTCATCCATCAATGTAACTCATGTTTGTGAGATCTATTACACGTTAAATTGAAAAAAATTAAAATTTTAACATGTGTTCCTATTGACCCCTATGAGCGGGGTGGTTCGGACCACCCCTAAATCCCTTTTTTATAAATAATAACTGTTCAAAATGTTTTGTCTTTGCTTGGAATATCAAAAGCAAAGCAAGACCGAAGTTTTTACCCAAAAAATCAGATTAAAAAATAATCTTTTAACTACTTATTTTACAATCAAAGCTGAAAAGTGTCACGGCGATGCCCGTGCGAAAAATGTAAAGAAAGTCAACTGAATAAATTTAAATTCACTCCACCCCAGTGGTTGGAAAAACTACATATTTTTTGTAGCGAACTACAACTACAACTACTTTCTTATAAATGTAGTTAACTACAGCTACAACTACTTTTTTTTTAAATGTAGCGAGCTACACTACTTTTGAAATGTAGTTGCTACTTCACTACTTTTTTAAAAAAATAAATAAATAAAAAGAATACACCGTTTGAGGATCGACCGAAAAAATTCGAAAAGTGGTTTAGATTAAAAAATTACCTCATTCGAATATGGAATAGAAATAGGAATTGTCTTTGAATTTATTTGTTACTTTTCCTTTTTGTTCCTTTTTTTTTGCTAAAATTTGTCCTTTTTAGATTTTTTTTACAATTTTTACTAATATCCGCCACAAGAACCACCTTGTTTTCTTTCTTCGTTCTCCTTTTTTTTGCCATTTATTTTTTTTATTTAATTTAAAGTAGTTTCTAGAAATCGCTACAAACTACTACTTTTTTGTATCGCGCTACTCTCTACTCTACTTTTTAAAAAGTAGTGCGCTACACTATAAACTACTAAAAAATGTAGCTACTACAGTAGTTTCGCTACTTGTAGCGCGCTACTTCCGATCACTGCTCCACCCTCTTAAGTAAAATTATTATATTCTTTAATTCAAATGTGCACCACGACCTTTTAAAATATATTGATGACACTTTTAATGCCATTTCAGTTTGTAGTGCTCAATGCGAGGATTATTTTAGTTTTAAAGACTTTTTTCTTCTTTTGGTGTGTGTGTGACGAACTTATTTATTTTTAGCGAAATTTTTACGTTCCAATGGAACTTTTGACACAACTGTAGAGCCAAGATTTTCGAAAACTCTCAACGACCACAGCAATATTGCCCTTGAAATTTAATATAATTCACCGATTTAACCGTAATTTCAATGTAAAATTGGTCGATAAATCTAAATTTATTAACATAGGGAACCGATTGTATCAGGTAGATCAGCCACAACCATTCTTCCATGATTTTAATGTGAACATTAAAAGGAAAGAAATATAATGTCTTTCGTACCATCGCTTTGAAGTGATTACAATCTAACAGTGACCCTCAAATAATCAAGATTTCACTGGCCGGGAAGTTTGGAAAATTTCCCGATTGTTGCCAAAATTTACGACGCCAAATATGAAAAGTAACTGAATAGCGGTGTTACAGAAAATGTCAGAATGGAACTATTATTATTAAAAATTTAGTGATGGCGGCATTAAATACATGTTTTAAACATGCAATAAAATACTCTTTAGACTGCAAACAACTACTGTTCCTTCCCAGACAGTTTTCTTTTTCTTTGATTTGGAGAAAGTAGTGTTTCACTGGCTGGGAGGTTTGGTAAATTTCCTGATTGTCGCCAAACTTTACGACGCCAAATGCGAAGAGGAACTGAATAGCCATCCCTAAATTTTTAACAATAATAGTTCCATTGTGACATTTTCGGTAACACCGAATTTTGAGGAAGTCAACTTAATAAATTTAAATTCACTTTAACCCCTCTGAAGACAAATTATTATATTCTTTAGTTCAAATGCGCTCCACAACCTTTTAAATTCCACTTAAAGTCATGTTAAAGTTTAAATCAATTCGCCAAATAAATATAAGAGACAGAAAGTTAAGTAAGTAACGGGAGATATTAATTAATCAAATTGAATAAATTTTCAAGGCTTAAATCTATACGCAAATTTAAATCACAAAGTAACTTCAGGGACAAAAGAGCAGCTGATCAGGAAAATGGCTCTAGTGTTTCAGTTCTGCGTACAGAGTTAGGCCTTGAAAATTGATTAAATTTGATTAATTAATATCTCCTGTCCTAATTAACGGACAGAAACGTGCTAAAACTTTTCTTTTTCAGAAAAAAAACCCTTTCCAACGATATATAATGTTTTGGGGTGTGGGAAGGTTTTCTCCCCTCAATTATGGCGGATACACCAAAAATGAGACTAATTAATTAATTTAAAAATAACTAATTCGAAATTAAAAATTTGGCCTTCGAGGTGCACGAGGGCGGGGTACGTTCGAATTTTTGAGCCAAGTTTCAGGTCTGTAGGTGCTGTGGGGACTTCTGGCCAGCGGTTACAAACGAACAAACACCGTCATCTTTATATATATATAGATTTTTAAAAAATTTTCTAATTCAAAAATCGAAAATCGGGCTTCGAGGTCTGGTGGCCAGCCCCTTTGTGCTTCCGTGTAAAAAATTCCAGGTCCCTGCGTGCGATAGATTTGGCTGGAGAGCTCGGTCAGACAAATGGACAGACAGACAGGCAGACAGACAGACAGACAGACACATTACACTTGCTTTTATTATTATAGATGCACAGAGGCATTTAATCTTTCAAAACCAATAGCATCAGTACGAATGCACTTGGGCCGGCAAACACCCTTCTGGAAGTGAGGGAGTAACACCCATAATGCAAGAGGTTCGGAAAGTATAAATATTTAAATCTTGATATATTTTAAATTATATTCATGCAGTAGCGTAGTTACAGGAGGGACGGTCCACCCCCCCCCCGGAGATACCCTTCTGGGGGGGGGGGGTTGGCACCCGAAATGTATTTAAAACGTTTTGGAAAAATATAAATATTGTTTTTCTGAAATTTCACGCAATATTTAAAGTTATATATAATCTATCAAATCTTGTAGCATCGCTTGGGAGAGGGAGGAAGGACGTTGGTGTCACCAAAATGTATCATAGAGCTTCTGAAAAATACGAATATTTAATTTCTAAAATTTCCGCCCATTTTTTCCAATTTCCTATAATCTATGCAACCCACTCTCTGAGGGGAGGGGTCGTTTGTACCGCTTGAACCTTTCGGAGGGTGACCCCCAAACTATATTTAGCAATATTGAAAAATAGACATGTACCGTAAAATGTGGTGAATCGATACACTTTTCAGCTTTGATTGTAAAATAAGTAGTTAAAAGATTATTTTTTAATCTGATTTTTTGGGTAAAAACTTCGGTCTTGCTTTGCTTTTGATATTCCAAGCAAAGACAAAACATTTTGAACAGTTATTATTTATATACAAAGGGATTTAGGGGTGTTCCGAATCACCCCGCTCACATAGGGGTCAATCGGAACACATGCTAAAATTTATTTTTTTTTTAAATTTAACGTATAATAGATCTCACAAACATGAGTTATATTGATGGGTGAGAATAAGAACATATAGTTACTGTCAAATAAAAGTTTATTTTACATACCAGTGAACGTTTATGATGTCTCAAAATTCAAAATAATTTTGAACTTATGAAAAATTAAAATTAATTTTAAGAAATGCTTTTGAATTGAAATACAAAGATTTAACATAAATTGAAGTCGCTCATGTCGTCCACAAATATGTACTTGTCCTTTGACTAAACTCCAATCGAATCATGTTTTAGTTTTTTTGCCTTCCATGTTGGGAGGGCCCCGGGCCCCCTGGGCCCACCCCTTATCTATGCCCCTGAACGTGAAAAAAACGAGAACTGTAACAAAAACATCTGAATAAAAATAGTTACATTAAAAAGTGCAATGTGTTCAAATAAAGTCTGGCGATTTAACAAGAAAAGGATTAGTTTTGTAGGGAGTCAAAATTTTCTTTTGATTGGGACAAAATGGAATTTTTGGGAAGTCACAGTGACCTACCATAACTGAGGTAAATAGAGATGAAATTAATTCTGAGAATTCATGGGAAATCGAAACTTTTTGAGCAGTCTTAATGACCTCCCATGACCTCCTATTGAGATGAACTTGCTTGCCCTCCCCAGCCCCCCTTAACGTCCTGACTACTCTCATGAATAATAATGAAACCTTCATAAATGGACTTTAATATTTCATTCTATGTTTCCCCCTTCACATAATGGTAAAAAAAAATAATAAAAAAAACAGGAGGAGTCGGAGTCGTAAGTTTTAAAATGTCGGAGTCGGAGTCGACCATTTTTCCTCCGACTCCGCAGCCCTGGAAAAAATTTCAGTCATTTTTGGTGCAACCCTTGGCAAACTTCCGAAAATCAAGTCCAAAAAACGCATCTGAACAGTGTGAAATCCGTTTCTCAGTAATGAACTATTCTTTTTTATCTTTAACATACTCTGTTATCATTTTCAGCAGATATTTGAATATATGCGTGAGTATTATCAGATTTTTTAAAAATTGTACGCACTATAGTATCTTTTTAAATTATCCGTCGTTAGAGTGCTGCCTTGGTAGAGTCGGGGACTCGGAAAGATAAGGACGGCCTCCGACTCCGATTCTAGGAATTTTAATACGTCCGACAGCCGACCCTCTACTCCCTTAATTTGAAAAACCGTGAGGCGGGGGGGGGGGGGCAAGAGCCCTCCGAATTATGGGAAATTAATGTATTTACAAAGAAGTGCGGGAGGTTTTGCTATTTTGTTTGGCACAATTAACATCTATTATTTACTCCCCCCTCCCACTTGCTCCCTAAAAATTCGAATTAACTTTCCTGACCACTCCGAATCGGCAACCCGATTTTAATAATGCCCAAAATCTCCCCTTCTATCGTGGTTACGATCCCGAAATGCAGTATCGTGCTGCCATCTATGTGAATTATTTAATTATAAAAGACAATATTTTTTGGTTATAAAATATACATTGAAAAAAGAAATGTCATTTTTCCTCATTTTTATTCTAGGAAGTGCATTCAAGGAATATTTTAGTAAAATTTGATTCCTAAATTTGATTTAAATTTTCAATGTATAAAAAATCAATTGTATTTATGCTTCTTTTGCATACAAACCGTAGTTGTTTCTCTGGGAAATTTGCACGCTTTTGATTTTTAAAATTAAACGCAAAGGCACTACATGTAACTCTTAAGTTTTTCCACAGAAAAAATAATTGCATACAAACACAAGTTAAATTAATAAATGCAACTTAAAATCCTATAATCTATAGATTTTACCCCGCCCCCAAACACACACACACACACACACCAAGAAAAAAAAAAGGAAAAAGAAGAATGAAAAATGGGAGCTTTTCTTCAAATATTCTTTGGATATTTTGTATTTATTTATTAATTCAATACACTATTGTTTTAATACGTTATTTTAATTTATAGGATATTTTTTATCCGTTATTTTTAATTATATTTTTCCACTTAATTTTGAGTTCAAGTCTTACCTTTTTTGAGATTTTTTTTCCTTTTGCTTAAAAGTTTAGTTCAAAACCATAAGCGAAACAAGCTGAACACTCTGTATAGGTTTCTTTGGGTTTCATTTCAAGTGAAAAAATTTGCAGAATAGTTTTCACCTCCATATCTCAGTTTTTACCAGTTTCCCACATTCTAAAGAATCTTCTTAGTTTGGTTGATGATCTATTATTTAACTATTCTTCCGTATTTTTTACAAGTTAGGCATAATATTTGTAATTTGCTTGCATATTTTTTCATCTTTACTTATTTTTGTCTGATTTTTTAACTGCTTAAATATTTTTCTAGGACTTTTGCTCATTAATTACATTTCATATTGTTTAATGTACTATTTGTTATGGATTTTTGCTCGACTATTAAGGTATTCCATATTGATAGACACTTCGAAATTTCCAAATGCTATGTAGTTTTAATTTCTCTTGTTTATTAGTGTACTTTACTGTTATTCGTACATTTTCTCTCTTCAGTTTCATTTTAGTGAACCTAATGCTTTCATAAAAAAAAAAAACAATAGAAAAAAACATACGAGAGGAGAGAACAACCAAGCCCCCGCAAAGTAAAGGGAGCCCCCTCAGCTATTCACCAGTGGCTTAATGAATTGCTTCCTAATAATAAATTTATGGGGGGAAATTCATACCTTTGTCCCGGGTGGCAGTTTCAGGGTACAACGAAGTTAAGTGTGACTCCAAGCACGGAATCAGAAGAAGATCCTGACCTTTTGAGGAGACCAAAGAGATCCTTAAATTTCGGTTTAAGACCTTCAATTACAGAAAATTTCCGGTTTGGAGCATTCGTGTTCCCTACTCTCCTGCCGAATGTTCTCAAAGGTAAATAAAAATTGCATTTTTACTACTTCAATTTCTGAAAATTTTCAAAGGAGACCTCTTACCCGCCTTTTTTCTAATGCTCTAACTACCCAAAACGAAATTTTGGAACTTAAATTCAAAGAGTTTCAACTAGAGTTCTCAACTCTCCCTCCCCCTTCACTTAATCACGCCTACAAAGATAACTTTAAAATGTATTTTTAGAAATTAAAGCTCCCAAACTTCTCACATTATCCCCCAATATCAACAAAGATAATAATTTAGAATTGCATTTTAGAACCTCCAACGTCAAACTATTTCCGGGAGAGTGCTCAAACCCCTTTCTTTCCTTTAGTATTACCGAACCTAGCCTACAAAAATGCACTTTTTGGCCTTTAATTTCGAAATATTTCGGAGGAAGAGCTTCCTACCTCTAATCGACTTTCAACGAACTATAGCATAAAGTTGCGTTTTTGAAACTTAAGCGTTAGAAAATTTCTGATGAGAAATCAGAATCTTGACTTTTTTCTTAAGGTCGTTAAAGATAGCCTAAAACGCATTTTTTGGATATCAATTCAAAATTATTCCGGGGGAAAGTTTCCGAACCACCATTTTTTTTCCCAAACGTAATTATCAAGGATGGCCAAAATACCTTCGATTTTTCAATTTTGAAAATTTTTAGACTGATCACTTAACTTCGACAAAAATAACCTGAAACTGCGATTTTATAACTTAAATATCAAAAAACTCCGAGGGGTAAGTCCCTGGTTTCTCAATCCTTCCTTCCTAAAGATAGCCTAAAATTGACTTCCATTTCGAAATAAATTTCGGGAGAGAAACCGCTCCCCTGTATCAAACATGAACTTCAGTGTCGAAAATTTACTTTTGACTCTTTGAATATTCCCATCCCATTACTATCGGCCATCTTTGCTAGTGGTCTGATAAGTCAGTCTGTGGATGGGAAGGTTCTGGGTTCGAATCCTGGCTTGTGCATGGATATACTTTCTCTCTCTTTTGACCGTGTCCTTTCTTTGTGTAAACTTGATGTTGTTGTGAATGGTTGCCTACCCTACAAACTGGTCCTTATAATATGAATGTCTGATCTAAATTGGACTTCCACCTTAATGGGGAATACAGGTTTTTTTGTGTAAAATGCTCCATCTTATGCAAAAAATAAATATCTTAACAAATAAAAATAAATAAATGAATATAAATAAAAAAAACCGCAGGAATCATTTTTCGCATGCTCCATAAAGTTGGGGGGGGGGGGGGGGGGGCTGGTGACCGTGACTGAATTGGCATTTTAGATCCGAAATAAAGAAAAGCTATCTCGGCGATAAACCAGTGATTTCAGCAATTTATTCTAAGCTACAGGGGTATCGGTGAAGCGCGGGGGGGGGGGGGGACAGACTACACTATTGAAATTTTTAGAGGAAATTAAAGAGTTCAATTTCTTAAGTTTTTCCTCATTTTCGGGAGCTTTGATAAGCAAAACGTTTACTTTGCATGATCAGTACACACTTGTATACCCTGTTATGAAATAAGATGACGCTATTTTTCTCTTAACCATTAACTGTAATATCTCCATTAAAGCCTGCTGAAGCTTATTCATAAAATTTTCACTAATTGCGGTGAAACAGCATCAACGCAGAACTAAATTTCAGCTAAATTCCGCACCAACTAATATTAAACTCCGAGAAAACTAACGTGTTTCCTAACCACACTGCCCTCTAGTGGATTTCCACAGTTTATACTTAGGATTGGCTGGGAAAAATAGAGGAGAACGACAAACTACATTTTCTGGGCACTATAAATATGACTATGTCGAACACAGTCACACAGTCAGCACTCGTTTACAGTGGATAGGAAAGGGGGTGATCCCCGGGTCCAGACCCCACCCTTGAGACTCAAAATGAAACTTTTATAATGAACGCTAAAATAATGAAATTCCAATTACTCCTTTTTTGCAATTATAAGCCTTAGATTTTACTTTTCATTGCCCTTTGTGAAGAATTTCTCTCACGCCACTGCTTGTTTATAGCGGGTAATCCGTTCCGGACACTGCTGCGATAAGTGAATTTCCGCGAAATAGGATTATTCATTTATAAAGGTAATGTTTCTTTAGTAGGAAATCAGAAAATAATTGGAGCGTTCTTGCCATAAAATGACATTCTTTGGACAGTATTACATCAGTATTATCCAATATATTACTCAAACTACGAAAAAATAAGGGCTTATAGTTATAGTAAACATTGTTATAAATATTACATTTTAATATTTTTAGTATTGTGTATTGAACAAAAACGTGTTTGATGATGAAATACACTGCTCGACATTGAAAATGCAACACCAAGAAGGAGTGGTCAGAAATTGATGAAATTTGGTAAGAAGACAGAGACAGCATGGAACAATAAGTGATATTTATTTCAAAATAAATGAGCAAAATTTAGAGCGAGGACGGCGTCGGCTCAGTAAGAAGTAGGACCACCGCGGACAGCGATGCACGAAGAAACACGTCTAGGCATGGAGTCAATAAGCCTGCGGATGGTGTCTTGAGGGATGGCACTCCATTCACTTTCAACCATTTGCCACAGTTCGTCCTCTGAACGAGGCAGTGGCAGGTTCTGCAAACGTCGTCCAATCACGTCCCACACATGTTCTATTGGTGACAAGTCAGGAGAGTATGGTGGCCAGGAAAGCATCTGTACACCTCGTAGAGCATGTTGGCTGATTCGAGCACTGTGAGGCCGGGCGTTATCCTGTTGAAAAATTGCATTTGGCAGACCCTGAAGGTAGGGGATTGCCACCGGCCGCAGTACATTATCTACATATCGTTGGGCCGTCATAGTACCCCGAATACGAACTAGAGGTGATACGGAATTGTATGCAATAGCGCCCCAAACCATTATGCCACGTTGTCGCGCTGTGGGGCGTTCCACAGTTACTGCCGGATTCGATCTTTCTCCACGTCGACGCCACACACGTATGCGATGACTATCGCTGGACAAACAGAAGCGGGATTCATCTGAGAACACTACGGTTTGCCATTCTGCCATCCACGTCGCTCTGGTCCGGCACCATTCCAAACGTTGGAGTCTGTGCTGTGAGGTCAATGGCAATCTTCTTAGCGGGAGCCGTGATTGCAGGCCACGTGCAACCAGTCGACGGGAAATGGTTCTGGTCGACACAGGAACATCCAGGGTACCTTGGTCGTGCTGCAGAATCGACGTACAAGTGACTTGCGGGTCTGCCACAGCTTGTAGGTGAAACCGTCGATCCAAGCGGTCTAACGTCACTCTGGCTGCACCTGCACCCCTCAATGTGGCTACATTTCCTCTTTCCAACCATCTCCGACACAGCCGATGCACAGTGCTTGCATCCATGTGGGTATCAGCTGCAATTTGACGTATGGACCAACCTCCCCTTCTCAATCCGATCACCATACCCCTTGTAAAGTCGTCTATATGCTGGAAGTGTCTTCGTTGAGGACGGCGTGGCATTTTCTTCTATCACACGTATCCTTCGAGACAAAAACCAAATTTCTCCGATAATTAGTCTGGCAGAAAAACCAACATGAACATAGCCCACTTTTCAACTTCATTCTCTTATATCTTACTTGACGTGCGTCGGAGAGCTGCGCATTTCATATCATTTGCATAACTCAGTGACGTGCGTCTACGGTAAAATTTGCATGAATTTCTGACCACTCCTTCTTGGTGTTGCATTTTCAATGTCGAGCAGTGTATGTGCAATAGGGTGGGCCGAAAAAACACTTTTTTTTATTTCGAATTTGTAATAGCGCGGAAAAGTTGCGAATTATGAAGACAAAAAGAAGGAAAAAAAAATTATCGAAATCGGTTGATATCTTCCGATCGCGCATAAGACCTAAAGTTTGACAAAAATTGAAAAAACTTCATTTTCGCGATTTTTTTTTTAATTTTTGAATTGGATGTTTTCGAAATGTAATAGTGCGGAAAAATAGCTAATTGTAAAGACAAAACGAAGGAAAAAAAAAATTATCGAAATCCATTGATATCTTCCGATCGCGCATAGGGCCTAAAATTTGACAAAATATGAAAAAAACTTCATTTTTGCGATTTTTTTTGAAAAAATTTTGAATGAAATGTTTTCATAATTTTTTCGCGCGAAAAAATTTATAATTATGAAGACAAAAATAGGGATAAAAAGGAGGAAAAAAATTATTGAAATCTATTAATATCTTCCGGTCGTGCCTAGGGCCTAAACTTTGACAAAATATGAAAAAACATCAATTTTTCGATTTTTTGTTTAATTTTTTGAATTAGATGTTTTCGTAATGCAATAGTTTGTAACGTTTACTAATATAGCCTTAAATTGATTTTGTTTTGGTCAGTTAATATCTTCCGGTTGCGCATTAACCCCAAAATTACTCAAAATAATAATTAAAAAAGTTATATTTTTACGCGTTTTTGGTTTTTGATGAATAATTTTTTGTGAAACAACCGTAGTATTTTTTGAGACAGACTGACAATAATATAGAAAAGTAAACTACCACAGGTTCAGTCGATGTTATCCAGTTGCGAAAAGCCTTAGAAACTCTCATGCGCAGACGTCGGGCAGCAATCCAGGCAACGTCGCTCGCCTGGCTACGGCTCTCTTCCACTCCATCGCCGCCTTCCTAGGACCATGTCAGCTGTCTGCCTATACTGTTTTTTCACTCTGCGCTTCTATGTAGTAATCGCAGTGTACTATTATTTAGTTCAATCTAGCTGTTTTCATTTTGAAATTCTTGTAGTCTTCTGTAATGATGTAGTTTCCTGCTGTGTGTGGACTCTGTGATTTAACAAAAAGTTATGTAATAACAAGACAAATACTCTAATAACGAGACAAATATTTGGCTGCCCCACTTTTGGCACTCCAAACAACTGCCATCAAACTAACTGCCTACTGGCGAAGACACCATTATTAATTTCTAGTGCCAAATTTAACCTTTCTTGAGTACGGCACCTAATGATGTCCTTGCCAGTGGACGGCTTGTTTGATGACAGTTCTTTTGGAGTACCGAAAGTGGGGCAGCCAAATATTTGTCTTGTTATTAGAGTATTTGTCTTGTTATTTGGCCCGGCAATTGTATAACTTTTTCGTTAAATCACCGAGTTCACACAGAGCAAAAACCTACATCATTGCAGAAGACTACAAAAATTTCAAAATGAAAAAAGCTAGATTGAACAAAATAATAGTACACTGCGATTACTACATAGAAACGCAGACTGAAAAAACAATATAGGCAGACAGCTGACGTGGTCCTAGGAAGGCGGCGATGGAGTGGAAGAGAGCCGTAGCCAGGCGAGTGACGTTGCCTGCATTGCTGCCTGACGTCTACGCATGAGAGTTTCTAAGGCTTTTCGCAACTGAATAATATCGACTGAACCTGTGGTAGTTTGTTTTTATATATTATTGTCAGTCTGTCTTTAAAAATAATACGGTTGTTTCACAAAAAAATATTCATCAAAAACCAAAAACGCGTAAAAATGTAACTTTTTCTTAATTATTATTTTGGGTAATTTTGGGGTTAATGCGCGACCGGAAGATATTAAATGACCAAAACAAAATCAAAGCACAATGTTTTAAGGCTATATTAGTAAACGTTACAAACTATTGCATTACGAAAACATCTAATTCAAAAAATTAAACAAAAAATCGAAAAATTGATGTTTTTTCATATTTTGTCAAAGTTTAGGCCCTAGGCACGACCGGAAGATATTAATAGATTTCAATAATTTTTTTCCTCCTTTTTATCCCTCTTTTTGTCTTCATAATTATAAATTTTTTCGCGCGAAAAAATTATGAAAACATTTCATTCAAAATTTTTTCAAAAAAAATCGCAAAAATGAAGTTTTTTTCATATTTTGTCAAATTTTAGGCCCTATGCGCGTTCGGAAGATATCAATGGATTTCGATAATTTTTTTTTCCTTCGTTTTGTCTTTATAATTAGCTACTTTTCCGCACTATTACATTTCGAAAACATCCAATTCAAAAATTTAAAAAAAAATCGCGAAAATGAAGTTTTTTCAATTTTTGTCAAACTTTAGGCCTTATGCGCGATCGGAAGATATCAACCGATTTCGATAATTTTTTTTTCCTTCTTTTTGTCTTCATAATTCGCAACTTTTCCGCGCTATTACAAATTCGAAATAAAAAAAAGTGTTTTTTCGGCCCACCCTAATGTGCAAATGAGTGACAATACTTCCCTCCGTAGTTAAATGTTCTTTACGAACAGCAGGGCCGTTATTTCAAGTTTTTCCAGGGGGAAAGGGGGGGCAAAGGGTCCAAATACAATCAATGGACCCTATTCACGGTTTGGCAACGGTCTTCGTTTGCGGGTATTTACATCCAGTTTCCACAATCCTGATTGGTTCCAAATCTTAAATTTCGTCTGCTAGGCTCGGTCAATACCCGCAATGACGTCACATGAATAGGGTCCATTTCATCGGAAAACATCAAAAGCCACGCCCACTTATATGTAAAAACATTGATTTCTCAAAGTCAGGGGGGGCAATTGACCCCCCCTGCCCCCCTAAATGACGGCCCTGACGAATAGTATATTTACTCACGTTCAATGATACAGTGTAAAAAATATACAATCATTGGTAAGAGTTAAATTGTTGAAAGCAAATGTCAATACTTGATAACTTCTTCACAGTTTTTATAACTCCCCCCCCCCCCTCAAATGGCACAACTTTGACCCCTGTGAAGAACTTGCCTAATTTAAAACCAAATTTTCGTTACCTTTTTGAAGGTAAGCGTTTCACCCAATTCTGTTATAAAAAATACAGAATAAACTTGGGGAAAAAAAAAAAAAACCGCGGTAGAGTGAAGACGCGAAAGCGAAAGTCAAAGCGCGAAATGGCGAAGGACGCCTGTAGAGTCGTAGTCTACGCAGTGTTCTATTAGGCTACGGTAGAATCAGATTTGTTCTATGCCTAAGATTGTTGTGCTGCCATCTATGTACGTTATTCAGCAGCAATTATAAATTAAGTGAAAAGCACTATAACCAAATTCTGCAATGATTTTTCTATTTTCTATAATGCTTTTCCCCCTCTTCAACCAGAGAGGTTACCCATTTTTTGATCAAAAAATCCTGCACTTATATGGTACTTTTATACTGGTGAAAAGGGTTTTGAATTATTATTGTTTTTGCAATAAATTGTATTTATGCAAAATATAAAGACATAGACCATGCCAAATATTATAGTTGATTTTAAAGGAGAGAAAGCTAATTGAATTCATCATTACCAACAGTTTGAGCTTCATGTGTTTCTTCACGTAAATATTTTTGTGCCGAATTTGACACATTTAATGTTTTTGACTTCATTTTATATTAAAGGTATCCATGAAAGAATTTGTAGTACCTACATTTAAAAAAAAGTAAAAATGAAAAGTAAATTGACACAATTAAAATTTCTGAGCTCTAATTAAATGAGAGGAGATTAAATATTTAATTCTGTCATTGTGTATACATAATTGGATTTCTAATGGAAATTAAAAAGCAGGCAAAATTGTTGCTTGGCAATCTAGTGTTAAGTATGCTTTATGGTTTTTGCCATGGAGGAAAAAAGAAAAAAAAACTTTTCTCCTAACTCTTTTTTTTTTTGTCTTTTAAATGCTTTCTTTTTTCAATTTTTAATTCAAATTTTTTTTTCTACTAGCCTCTATATAAATCTGCCGATCTAGGCACTTGTGGCACAAGTAAAATTCTTCTTGGTTTCTAATACAGAAATTGAAAAATTTAGTCATTGAAAATCAAGAAACTGCACAGGTGTTAAAATTACTCTGTGGTCACTGTAGTAGTTTCATTTTGCTCAAAAATTAAATTTTTAGATGTAAACACACTTATTTGCTGATTCTGTGTAATATAATAAAGGTTTTAAAGGAACCTTAGCGACTATATAAACTTCTATATTTTGATAGCACATTTTTAAATGAATCCGTCAGATTTTTTTAAAATCAACTTTAGTAATCCATATACATAAATGACTACTTTTGTATGGATGTATGTCCGGGGTAATCTTCCAAACTACTGGACCGATTTTAACCATTTTTTCACCGTAGATAGCTACTGTAACAGGGAGCAGGATAATTTATTTATAAAAAACTTAGTTTTAAAAAGTTATTATGGAAAACAGTAAATTTCATATAGTTTCCCATTAAATGATTAAATTTTCTGTCCATTGTTGCAAAAATTTGTTGCCTCGCAACAACAATATTAATAATAGTCATGATGAAAATTTTGAACCAAGGCTTCTCTGGAGTAAGTATGAAATTTATTGCTTTCTTAGGATTTTTATATTCATCTATGCCAATAATCGCTAGCGGGGTAAATAAAAAGGGAATTGATTTTGGTAACACATAGAAAATGGAAAGTGTTTATAGTCAAAAAAATTTCGTAATCACATCAGATGTCTTTACCAATTGAGTTTCCACAAATGGAGTCACAAGGATAAAGACTGTAAAATGGGACTTATTTAATGTGCAATATTTGGAAATGGTTGACTCCAGTGCGAATGATACTGTAAATATATATTTATTTTAATATACCAAGCTTATAACAGTTCCTATTTGCCTAAACATTATTTGTAGCTTGCATTTGTATTTAGGGTGTGTAATGCAGTTTTTTAAAGTTATCCAGACAGAAAAATAGCCATTGTTTACAGAAGTAGCCATTTATGTATATAGATGTGCACTTTAATGTTGAAAAAATTATGAATGAGTTTCACTGAAACACATATTACGTGGCAGAAATCCGGGCAGAGCCGGGTACCCGGCTAGTGAACTATAAAATAAAATGTAGAAATCCTGTGTTCCGTTAGTCGAACTTTTATTCACTTCACCTGAGTTTAACACTTTATTTCGACGAGAGCTAATAGTAGTTTGGTTGCCTAATATATCTCACTACCCTGAAAATACTGTAGTACTGTCTCTCTAGTTTAAATGTTACATAATTTACAAGAGAAGATATAAATGCTATTTAAAATAGGGAATAATAAACTAAGGTTATTCTAAGTTCAAACGCACAAAAATTAAAGAATGTTGCTGATACGTATTTCGGCGCTGTAAGGAACACCTTTTACAATGCAAAGAATGTGAACAGAAAGATGAAAATACATCACACAAAAGCATTCACATATGAACTCGCATTCTTTGCATTAAAAAAGTGTTCTTTTCAACGCCGAAACAGGTACATACAACATTCTTTAAATTTTTATGCGCAAAATAATTTACAGTAGGGGAATGTGTTGCAAAGTGGAATAGCGGAGCAAAGTGAAATAGTGAAATATTTTGACAGTTTGCACCGCCACCTCTCTGGCAAATTTTTATCCATGTTCCTAAGCATTCAGTTCATTTCTGTCAAAAAATAAGGAGCTTCAAAGCTCAACGAAAAGTTAAAAACAAACTTTTTCAATTAAAACTATAGAAATATAATGTCAACAGCTATTCTCTATGTACTCCACTAATTTCTATGACCTGTTTTCTTCTTGTTAAGTAGATGTGTCTCAAAAATCAAGCAAACTTTTAATAACTAATAAAAGTTAGCGAGTTTATTGAATTTTTTTTTTAATTTTTCAGTTTTCCGATTTTTTTTTTTTTTTTTTTTTTGTCGCGTGCCAGCCAGGCAATTTGAGGTGCGCTGCTTCACTTTTCCAACTGTACCGTAATTTGGTGTGAAGTCCGACTTCTACAGTACACGCATGTCATAGGTACCCGCTTATAGGGTAGGCAACCTTTCACAACAACACATTCACAGAGAAAGTACAAGGACAGAAGAGAGAAAGCACATCCATTAGGGATGCACCGATAAGCAAATTGGTCGATTACCGATTACCGATTAATCGGCTGAGCCGATTAATGATAAGGATAATTGTTTTTCTACTGCCAATTTTACTATCACTGTTTTTTTATCTCTTATACAATTCCAAGTTTAGAAATCATAAGTAATTTATTTCTGGGAGAAGATTTTTTTCCCATTTTCCTAGTTTTCACAAAATAATTTCAATATTTTATAAAATTTCTTAAAACCAACTTTCATATTAATGTTCAATAATATTATTAACACATTGTTAGTTATGTTAATCGGAAATAAAAATTCATAAAAAAAAGGAGGGGAGGGGGAGTGTGCGGTGAACACTCCAATTTAGGAGTACTTTTAATTCATATAGTTTAGTAATTAGTAGCAATTTAATTCAATACTTTTATTCTTTGAAAATTAGAGGTTATCTGAAAGCACTGCGCTAAGGAAAACTATCGCCACATGAAAATTGTTGCATCATTGTCTATGTATATTTATTCAAAGTAGGAGAATTATTTTAAAAAAAACTTTATATCAACTGCGATTATTATTATTACTGTTAATAAAATTATACCGTAAAATGGGGTGTATAGGAACGGCGGGGTCAATCGGAACAAAACTTCCCGACCGTACAAAGAAATTCTTCACAAATATACTATTGGGTATTTTTCGCCATGAATTTTTTTTAGAAAGGTAAGATCATAGGAAGTAGGAAAAAATTACTTTTGTCAATCTGGTAACGCTACTGGCTTTTAAGGAGGGCTGCACGTGGAATGCTAGAAAACATCACGTTTTCATAGACTGCAAAACTTCATATGTAAGAACTAACTTTCTTATATTTAAAAACTAAGAGTGGTATGTTTCACCTATACATGTATCTGAACAACAGAATACCACATTAGAATTTACATTTTTTATAAATTGTGTCATAAAAATGAAGAATTCTGAAAAATGCCATAGGAAAAAAATTTGCGGGGTGAATCGGAACACTTAGTTCTGTTGTTCCAATTCAAACTTATTTGAAGGAAACTGTTTGAAAAATCAAGATTCTAACCCCAATTCCTCTAATCAAGACAAGGACAAGGATTTATTACTGTTTATCCCTTCTCGTGAGCAACTAGATCTTAAAATGACAAAAAGTTGCAGATTTCAAAAGATTTTTTCTCCAGGAGACTTTTTTTTACTCAAAATACGTAGGGGAAAGTCACATAGACTTTATGTATTAAAAGTCCAGCACACAGACAGTGATGAATAAGCGAAAAATTCTTTCAGGTCAATCCCCGAAACCCAGAGATTTCAAGAAACTAAAGAAAAGGCAGAGTTCATTCCAGGAGATGTTATGAAAAAACTTAAGCCAAGTCACAATTGCTAGTTTTAAGGACAAGTACATATTTGTGGACGACATGAGTGACTTTCATTCATGTTAAATCTTTGTATTTCAGTTCAAAAGCATTTCTTAAAATTTCTTTTCATTTTTCATAAGTTCAAAATAATTTTGAATTTTGACAAATTATAAACGTTTACTGGTATTGAAATTATACATTTATTTGACCGTAATTATCTGTTCTTATTCTCCCCCATCAATATTACTCATGTTTGTGAGACCTACTACAGGTTAAATTGAAAAAAATAAAAATTTTAACATGTATTCCGATTGACCCCTATCAGCGGGGTGATTCGGAACACCCATAATTTGCTATATATTTTAATAATAATTGTTCAAAATGTTTTGTCTTTGCTTGGAATATCAAAAGTAAAGCAAGACCGAAGTTTTTACCCAAAAAATCAAATTAAAAAAAATCTTTTAACTGCTTTTTTTACAATCAAAGCTGAAAAGTGTTCCGATTCACCCCATTTTACGGTACATCATAGTTTCCTAGTGAAAGTATACTTTAAAGAATAATATTTGAAAAATATTTTTTCGGTTGATCAATCGGCCCGATTTTGCCGATTATTAACGATCGGCAAATTGACCGATTAGGGCCGATTAATCGGTACTACCGATTAATCGGTGCATCCCTAACATCTATGCCCAAGCCGGGACTCAAGCCCGGGGCCACACCATCCGTATCAAACTGCACTAACCACCAGACAAGATGGCCGGCCAGTTTTCCGATTCAGTTGATTACTGAATATCAAGTATTCACATTCATTCTTTAATTTAATTAATTTGAAAAAAAAATGTACATTTATACCTTGAAATACAATCGAGATACGTTTATTTCACTGCGTTCTTATTTCAAAAGCACTATTTATATATTTCTGTTTAAATATGCAGTTAAATTTTGAACTAATTTTACTTTACTACACCATGGGCTAGTATAGGATAACACAGGGCCGTGGTAGCCCGATCGGTAAGGCGTCGGACTCGTGACCGGAGGTTCCCGGATTTGTTCTATGATTTTGGATCAACAATCCACCGCCTTCATTAATGGTGGCTCTTGGACGTTAAAAATGTCGTGGTCACAAAGTCTTCGAAGTGAAACGATAACGATACCTCTGGGGGTGCTGGGGGCTTGCTCGGCCTTTGGGCTGGTTCAAAAAGAACAGAGCGCTCTTCAGGGCCTTATCCCGGTTAAACCACGAGTGTTGGTAGGTGCGGGGGACCCTGTAGTGTGTGAAGTGTAGGATAACAAAACGTGCTCTTTTATCGTGTAACTGAGAGTAAACATTTCGACATAATTGAACGGTTTTACTGCTTTATGTTTAATCTATAGGAACTAGGAACCCAGTGTGTATAAAAAACATCACAAGTTTCACAAACATAAATTTAAGAGTGGTTTTAGGGTCTTCGTTAAGAAAACTTTGTTTTGCTCTTACTATCCCCCCACCTGAATCTTCTGTACGTTTCTTGCTTTGAGTTGTTTCAATATTGTTTACTGGCAAAAGAAAATAACTTTTTTTTAAATGTTCAACAATTCCTTAATTACTAAAATTTAACTCTTAAATGTTTTAGTTTGATATAAAGTTAATTTTTTACAGTATTTTTGACTGACAAAAGTGAATTATCTTTCAAACTCTTTTTTATTACGACAAATTTAAATTCATATATTATATATAGTCATCCATAATTAAACCTATCCCGTCACGTCAACTTCTCTCTATATATCAGGAATGGACTAAGAATCATATTATGTTATGCTGCCTCGAAATTACAATTCTTTGTCAGGAATTTAGAGGATTAAAAAAAATCAGAGTAGCAGAGGTCGGCTTTGCTTATAATTTTAATGACTATAAATTGTGCATTTTAAGAATCAACGTAATTTGCTCTTCAACTGTAAGATTTACTGTGTCCTTAAATCATTTCATCAATTTGAATCTACAAGACCCCCACAATGAAAAGCATCGTTTCTTTTCACAATGCAAAGTTTATCAAACATGAAGTGTGAAAAAATAATCATGAAAATCTGTCACAAAATAATTATTTATAAAATTCTAGTTTAATAAAAAGTGTGCGACAAGATGGCTGGAATTTATTTGATGACAGTCACAAATACGAAGTGTGTTATTGTAACATGAAAATAACAATACTCTGTTCCGTGGTTATTAATTATCACATTGACTGCCAAGCTACAAAAAATTCATAGATTATAAGTTGGGCTAAAACCAATGTACTTGCGAGCGAGTTTGGATTTTATGGTAACTACCCCGAAGCCAATATCTCTAATTATGCCTGAGCAGGGCCGTATTTAAGGGGTGGATTTTTAGGGTTCACCCCCCCCTCCGAATTTTTTCAAAACTATTAGAAAAAATACTTGTGATGCACTTCTTTTGCTGAAAAAATTATCATTGCTATTTTCTTTTAATTTTCTCATTGACTTTGAAATTGTATTTGAAAAGTGAAATTAACATTATTGAATATATGTACAAATTAAGTTTTTTCTGCAATATTTATTTTCATTGTAGTTTTCGCAATCATCACTTCTTGCAGAACACACTTTTTCCCTTCAAATTTCGAATAATACTTACAAAAACACAAACATTTTTTTTTAATTGAAAATACTAAACCTAAGCACATTTTATAAGTTAAAATAGAAATTTCAGAATTATTACTTCGAATGCGCGTATATGAGTAAACGCATCTATCCTTTTAAGTGATTAAAAGACATTCAGATTTTTTTCCTATATTGAAAAGATGCTTCTTTTTTTTTACATTTTTCATGTTAATGTCCTTTTAGCAGCTATTGTAACAAAAACCAATAGAATATAGAATATGTAATCAAATTTTATTGACCATACAGATTTAACGAGAAATGTGTATGGTAGCCCCCCCCCCCCGAAACGGAAGTCTGGTTACGGGCGTGTACATGAGTATAACATATCTGCTCGAATATGTATGAACAGCATATTCGGGTACTGCAAGCTAACTCTGAGTGGACTCCATCAGCTAAGCTCACATGCTACGAACTCGTCTTTTAGCTTGTCAAAGTGCTAACTACATAAAAATATTACATGCATACAATTTGCTCAAAACAATAAATTACTAGAAGTGTCAGCAATTCACTTGAGTTTCGCTTTTTTAATACGATGAGCAGTACTTTTGTGTCGTGTGAGGGCATCAGATCTTGTATATCGGTGTCCACAGCCAGACTCACTGCAAACATAGACTTTTTTCTCGGAGACTTGCAAGTGTGTTTTGAGATGCTTGCTCAAATGATCTTTTCTTCCAAATCTTTTATCACACACAGAACATAGATGGGGTTTATAGCCCGAGTGAATCCTGCGATGGCGGGTGAGTTCTTCATTTCGGGCAAATGTTTTTGAACAGTTTGAGTATTCACATGCGTATGGCTTGAACCCTGAAACAACCAAGTAAAATTATATTGCTTGCAAACTGAACCTTAAAAGCATAACAAAATTGTAGTAAACACAAAAGCTCTTGAAATTAAAGACATAGCATTACATATCGCACAGCGAAAATGAAAAAGGTAGTTTTTTTTTAATCTATGCTAATTAAATACCAATCCAGCTATAAAAATAGAAATGTATTTCACGAAAACTTTTTTATAGTTATTAAATAGGAATAAATTATGGCAATAATTATTTTTTCAGCATTTACTTTTTATTATCAGACTTTGTATAAACATTTTCTTTGTTTTCGCCTTTGCACTTAATTTTGCTTTTAGAACATAAAAATGTCGTCAACAAATTTTTGTAGACGAGGGAAACCCAGATTTAAAAAAAGGTCGTTTAGTAAAAAAAGAAAAAAAATCTGAAAATAAAGAAAAAGAAGCGGTAGCAGATGGTACAGAAAATTCTGATCAATTTCTTTAACCCTTCACTGCACGATTTTTTATATTTTCATGAAACAAATCATTTGTTACCTTTTTAATAGCCCTGAGTTCAGGAAAAATGAAGAAAAAAATTAATCTTAAAAATATGCACCAAAAATGATGTTTTAATTGTTTGTTCTATATATGGCACAAAGCACATAGCATATGCTTTGTATACCGATAAGTGTAATAATCTACAATGTGTTTTGTGCCATAAGTGGTATAAACAAACTTTCCACTAAGTGATTTAAGCATTTTTAGAACAAAGGAAATAATGACTAAGCACACTTCTAACGGAAATGCAGACCCTCTTTCTTTCAAAAGCAAGAACTGTAATACCTAGACTAGTACAACTAACTAGTGCATAAAAATCACACTAAACTGTTATAGCAATGTTCCAGAAGGGGCACAAAGCTCAGTTTAACTGCATTCAAAAATCATAGGAATATATGGGGGTTTATTTGGTTTGTGCCAGATCTGGCACACCGTGCAGTGAAGGGTTAAAACATAATTGATACAGAAAAAGAATTAATACGGGAATATCTCACAGAGAGAAATTACATGGAGTAATGGACCTTATTCTGAGTTTGGTTTAAAGTTTCTCTAAATGCTTAAAAAAACATGAAATAAGCCCCTTTTTCTTGAAAGTAATTTGCTACTTCTCATGTAAAAGAGAAGCTGAGAACATGAGGGGGGTAACCGAAAGTGACTTATTCGTTAAAAAAAATGAGCAAGAACGAAAAGCAAACAGTTCGATATGTCAAAGATTTTACTAGCTTAGCAACTCACACCAAGCTCAGAAAATTAAACATTGAAAAAAGGGAAAATTGCACAGAGAAAATTCCTAGAAATAAGCAAAAACTATTGAAAGTATTTCAAGTTTCAAGTGCAAAACAGACAAAACGTGTAAAACTCATTGCCTTTCAGGAGAAACTTACGTACTTGAATCGAAAAAAGACAACATAATTAATTATCAATGAAGAGCTAAATTGTAGAAAATGGGTTTTTGTTAATTCTGAAGGCAAACTCTATCCAGGGGACATAACTAAAAGGCTGGAAAGTCGATATATATATATGAATACATATATATATATATATATATATATATATATATATATATATATTTTAAATGAAAAAATGTCCCACGTGTGACATGAATGTCCCCTCACATTTGATAATCATTAAAATAATTACAACTTTAATGTTTTCTCTTTTTTACAAGCTTATACTAAAAAAATTGCAGTAAGAAACCCTATTTTATGTTTAAAAAAACGCAGCTGCATGAATACAATAGATTTAGAGGGATCATTGCTAGAGTTGAAAATTTAAAAACTGGTGTCCAAATTGGTATCCCACTTATAACAGCAATACTTCATTAAAAATAACAATTGTAATTTTATCAAGAAAAAGCTAAATCAACAATTCACGTAATCAAAGTAGTTTCACTACGTGAACAAATTTTCAACCTTTAGCTCTAAATAATTCGTATACATACAGGGTGTCCACTCCAATCGTGGACCAATAGCTATTTTCTAAACCGTTAGAGATAAGCATATAGTTTATTTAGGAAAAAATCTCCAAATTACGAAAGGAATTTTGGGTCCATTCAATGTTTTTCAAAAAATCAAATTTTGAAAGAGTTACGAAATTTAAATTTTTATACAGCCCCCCAGTCCTATCAATCATATTTAGTACAACATTCTTGACACTGTAACGTTTAAAACTAA
>JAXGGA010009263.1:0-52317 GCA_038373865.1 Uloborus plumipes | reverse complement strand
GTTGTTTTGTTT
The DNA here is from genome assembly GCA_038373865.1 of Uloborus plumipes. NCBI lineage: Eukaryota > Metazoa > Arthropoda > Arachnida > Araneae > Uloboridae > Uloborus > Uloborus plumipes. The sequence goes on along the minus strand of JAXGGA010009263.1, from coordinate 52,305 downwards.
GTGCCTTATTTTCTTCTTCACAACAGAAAAAATGTTTTGCTTCCTTTTTAGAACACTTTGAAGCACGCTTTTATGAACAGCTTTCAAAACCATTTCTCAGAACTTTTCAGAACATTTGCTTGGTTCATCACTTTTTTAAAGCTTCTTGTAAACTTATTTAAAAATATTTTTTAACATGTTCCTTCTTTTCAAACACTTTGTTGCATATTTTTTGGGACATTTTTTTGAAGCACTTTTGGACACCCCTTTGATGGTTTTCGCGGCAATAGTGGCAACAACCGACAGCGATTAATTGATTTAAAATTCAGAATAGTAGTATGATAATGGAAAGTGTTATTGACTAGTAGATAAAGAAAGCTGTTGAAATTACATTTGTACGGAAGAAAGCGATGATTTTACGAGTGTGGCTAAATGTGTTCTCAATCTATTCTCAAATGTTCCCCGAATTTGCTCTCAAATGAGTTCCGAAGTTTATATTTAACGTATATTCTGAGCGGGACACATTCGAAAAATTTTTAGAGCACACTTCATTACACCTTTTTTTTATTTTAAGGAACACGTTTGGAATATATTTTAGTGCTGTCTCAGTCAAGTGGAACACTTTTTCTGAATTAAAATCATCCAAACGTGTTTCCAATGTGTACTGGGAATTTTAATGTCAATTTGAATGTCTGAATAGCATGAAAATAAAATAAAATTTATAAAATATTTGGCTTCGATAACTCACAAAAAACGGATGCATATGTCTCATTACGGTATTCAAAGCGTACAGTATTTTGTATAATTCTACTCTGAGCATTCCGTTTGATTTATTTCAAAGTAATTTATATAGAGAATAGAACTCAAATATCCGTTGCATAGAGTGTTTAAGTTTTCTAATGAAAATATTAATTTAAGCGAGCATATTCCGCTACACACTGAGCTTTATTAAATCAAGTGAAAGACCTTATTTGATAAAATTCTAGATTCTTACATCTTGACATTGATCACAATTACCTTAAGCATTTTGGTAAGGGATAGTTAAATCTTATCCGGAAACCATATGATGGTGCAATAAAAATAATAATAAAAATAAATAAATAATTAGCCATCAAAACAGTAACGTAATTAAGCATTAAAAAAGCAAAGGTAAGGCATTGTGAAACATTTTTCTGAGTGCATAGAGTATATATTGTGCTGTATATATATGCTTGCCCTAGTGACAACGTTATCGAAATATGAGGTCCTAAAACCTACTGATATTTTAAAGAAAAGTCACTAAATTCAGCGAGTTTAGTGAGTAACGACAGACATCTTTAACATGATTTATTGGTAGATGTCCTGCTCATGCAGTCGCAGTCGGTGAAATAGAGTGATTAATTGCTCGATAAGTCTTAAAATTTAGCGTTTTTCTGATTTTTTTAAAAGACTTTAGATTTTATATCTCGATAGCAGGCATAAGAAGGACGATAATACTTGCGTAAGAAAATATCGGTAATTGAATGTAAACGAATTGATTAAGGAATAGCTACGTCAGTGATTTAATGAATAAATATATAAGTAAACGAAATTAAATATTTCACTTTGTCCCGTGTGCCTTAGGGAAATTGAAGGGGCAAGTGGATAAAGGTGATATGTGACAATTTTGGAAAAGCACACTTTTTACCATGGATGAAGGTGATATGGTAATATATATATGTTTTTAAAGCTTTTTCTAGAAATTTAAAATATTGTTACATATCATCTTTATTCACTTGCCCCTTCAATTGTGTTTGTGAGTTAAAACAATTGAATACACACCAATGTGAATTTGTGTAAATCGGCGAAATTCAAATGTCACATATCACTTTTATCCACTTGCCCCTTCAATTGTATTTAGCATTTAAAATTAAAAAAATACCTACCGTTTACTAAATAAGTACTGCACTTTATATTAGTAGATCTCAATTTATGCTAAAAATATTGATTGCGAAAGTTATCGTTTTATAATAACAAAAATTATGTTTTATAAATTACAAATTATTATGGTAGGTGAGTGAAATTTTGAAAATGGCTTATGTTATCATTTACCTTGATCTTCACTACTATATTTTTTTGAACGGAATTAACTATATGTTTACGAGTATATCAAAATATTGCTAGTTAGGCGGTGTTGAAAAATTAAAAAAGTATTGAACCATTTTACTTTGCCCCGCTATATCACTTTGCTCACATTTCTCCAGTTTAAATTTATGTACAATCAGTTTTAATTATATCCTTAAGCACAAATTGAATTTGAAACACTACATAGTATTTTTGTGGATGTATTTTACGTTTTTAATTATATTAGAAAGCCAGCCTCGAGCAAGTAATTTCGTATTGTTAGTATGTCATCGAAATTTCAGCGTTGGCAATACTGTGTGCAGTTCTAATGAGCTTAAACCTTGAAAGATTAGTTGAATTGTTTTTATTACGTCGTTTGTGTACGTTAGATGTTAACTATATTCCTTCTTGTTAATTTAATCCTGATTAATTCTGACTGAAAAAACTGTTTTATGTAAACAAATTGCAATTTTCTACTTTTGATAAATACATTCAGATACGGTACTAAAATTGTTAAAGCTTACTTGTTGCTTCGAGATGGGACACGTTATGAGGAGCAGCATTGCAGTTTAATGAACTAAACAAAGCTAAAAGTAAACAAATCACTATACACTTGTACTGGAACATTCTCACTTCCGTAGCTGAAGTGAATTTCTAAAATAAAAGAAAGCTGACTCTTTGCTTAGCATTTTAAAAACATTGTCAAGTTCAATTGATAAAAAAAAAATAGATAAGAGTTTGATTATAAGCTTAAAGAAAGATAATGTGCTTATTATTTAGACGATTACAACGCGTGCAAACAGTTTTTTTCCCTCACTTTAAACACGATTATTTTTGCTTTTTGTTTTGTCTGCACCTTTGTTGGACAAAACAATGTTTCCAATAATTTGATGTATCTAATAAAGTAAGTGCTGGAATGAGCTCTTGAGAATGTAAAAAGCAGTTTTGATTTTAAAGATAAGTTATTTTCTCTTCGTTAACCAAATTTTAATAATACAATGGGTGGACTTTATAAATCCCCCTCCCCCGCCCGATTTGATCAAACTACTAATAACTCACTATAGCGATTGCCGATAATAGTAAATAAAAATATTTTTGAGTACTTAACTAAAGAAACTTTTGTACGCGCGCGTGTTATTTAGTTCAATTATAAAACATTCAACATTTACCTTATTAATACTAAATGATAATCGGCTTTGTATTATCAATTAATGTTTCCTTATCAACTATTCGCGACTCTTATGACCAAAAAGTTTTTTCTAATAGTAACCTCTCGTTTTCACAGTTTCAATGTACGAATAGTTTTTTTTAGTGAAGATAGCTGGAAAGTGACTTCATGACTGTTTTAGAATCTGTAAGAAATGTTTTCCATGATAGCCTATCGTTATGTCACAAACTATTTTCTTTTGTATAATTGTAAAATATAACTGACTTATTGATGCTCATTGATTTTGTTTTAGAAACGGAAGAAATAGAGGCTAAAATTTGGCTTTTTCAGTTTTGCGATGCTCACCCATTTTTTACTTTGCGTTCAATATGTTATAAGAATTAATAATAATAATAATAATAATAATAATAATAATATTATTATTATTACCTTTGTTATTTTGATTATTATTATTATCATTATTATTATGATCATCATTGTTATTATCATTATCATTATCATCATCATCATCATCATCATTATTATTATTATTATTATTATTATTATTATTATTATTATTATTATTATTATTATTATTATTACTGTCCTCTTCATCTTCATCATCATAATCACCAATACTGTCACCACCTGCACCATCATCATCATATAGTCTGATTGCATTTAAATAATAGTCATTACCATGCGCAATATTTTGCTCTCAAGAATAATAATTCAAAAAAAAAAAAATGTGTTGTCAAAGCAACATTTTCCGCCCCTGAAAATCTGCTGCTCTAGGCATATGTTAATCTGCCTATTGGGAAATTTGGCCCTCTTGACAATAATTCATTTTTTACACTATTCGTGTGGTTCCCTGGTATGGTCAAGTTCACTAGGTAATGGAAAGGGTGTCACCAGAATTCTGTTAGCGTTAAACCACAAAAAGGGACTTATATGACAATACAAAAAGGGATAAGAGTAAAAAAGTAGGTGAGAAGAGTATTTTCTTCTTAACAACGTTAAACAAGTGATTTCTCCATCCTCGTTGAATTTTTATCTTTGAAATTTTTAGTTATTCTTTTCAAATAAGAGCGGATTCAAATAAACAAATAAATAAATTGAATTAAAATTAATAAATAAACACAAATGATACTTCTTCAGTCCATTTAAATAAAATCTATGACTCTGCTCCCTACGTAAAAATAGAAATTTTAATCTCGATTTAAAATAATATTCATTTATTCTTTTTTCAAACTTTCGGCCTGACCCACTTAATAATAATACTTTCTGTAAAATGTTGAACCTATTCAAAAAGGATTATATGTCTTTTTTGCATATGTTAGGCTTTTATCTACTCTCTATTTTTAGTACTACTCTATTATTAGACTTTGCATAAACTTTTTAGATAACATTTAATTTGATCTACCGAATCATATTGTAAGGTAGACAAAATATGAATACATAAATAAAAATATATATAAATACATAAACAATAAAATGAAATAAAATAAAACAACTAAAAATTTAAAAATAACTACAAATAAGTATTAAAAAAAAATAAACATCTATCCTGTGTTAAAATTATCCTTTGCAATTGAAGAAAAATTCTAAGGAAAAGAAAATCTTTTAAACATGATTTGTCTTTAAAATAGTTTCTTTAAACTTATTACTTTTTTGAATATTATATAGTTACAAAAATTTATCTGTAATAATATCTCTGTCACATTATTTATTCAAATATTCTTTTTTAATACGGTTGTTGATTAAAAAACCCATTCTTTTAAACGTAGAATTTATTTCTATTTACATAAAATCTTTTTTTGTTTCCTATGATTCTTTTTGTTAGCAATTTTATTTCACTAATCTAAATTATTTTGATGGTTCGCATAGGTGATGGAAACCGGTGATGGTCTTTTAAATCTTTTACTATGAATCACGTTTTTAATAAATTGATTTAAATGGTTTCAGTGCTGCTTGTGAAGGTTGATATTTTTTAAGGGATGAGCTGTTTCGATGAAAATCTATTTCTTTATAGTTATAGATCCATTCTTTCCCGTTACATTACGATTTCTACTACAGGTAGACAATATGGTCCCAAATACGTGTCTGGAGTTTTTAAAAATATAACCGAAGCAAAAATTGGAAATTACAAGCTACCTTTTTTTTTTTTTTTGGCTGTTTCAAAAGTTTAGACAAAAGTTAGATTTTATGCAAATAAATCTTAAAATGTGATTGGTGGAAGAAAGGTAAGACTTTTTTCTTCGAATATAAAGTTCAGAGATTGCTGAATGAATAATCAAAATCCCAAAATATCTGTGGTTCTCATGTAAAGAAGATTAGAAAGTTTGGAAGCCGAAATTTGAAAATGAATCTACTTTCCTAATTTTTCATTCGGCTCTAATATGGTAGTACATTGTTTTTTACTTCGTAGAGTGCAAATTCAGACATGCGTATCGATCAAAAAGGTCAAGAAAAATTATATTTCTTAAAAATGATGGAATTGAAAAAACGGTTCGAACTGGCGATTGGCCCCTTAATCCTGCAAAACTTCAACTTGAGTCAAAAACAGCACGTGGGAGCATAAGTAGATGAACAACTGAATCGGGATGCATAAAAAAAAACAAAGCGTTTTGCTTGAGCCTTTTTAGACAGAGTGTCCTAAATAAGCCAGATTTTAATGGTAAAAGCAGCACAGCATATGATCATTGTTTCTCTTCTCAAATCTCGCTAATAGAATTATAATCCGTCTAGGCCATCCCGATTTTAATAATTTTTATCAAAAAAAGTAACATTCATTTTTTAGTCACGATGATAGATGTGCTGCTTTTCCCATTAAAATCTGTCTTATTTGGGACACTCTGTCCGAAAAGGCTCAAGCACAATTCTTGTTTATTTTAAGCAACCCAATTCAGTTGTTCATCTACTTATGCTCTCATGTGCTGTTTTTGACCCAAGTTCAAGTTTTGTAGGATTAAGGGGTCATTCGTCAGTTCGAGCCGTTTTCTCAATTCCTTCATCCTTAACAAATATGATTTTTTTTGGGTTTTTTGATCGATACGCATGTCTGGATTTGCTCTCCACGAAGTAAAAAACAATGTACTACCATGCTAGAGCGGATTTAAAAGACAAAAAAATAATAAATTCGGGTCATTTTCAAATTTCGGCTTCGAAACTTTCTCATCTTCCTTACATGAGAACTATAGAGCTTCTGGAATTCGATTACTCTTTCAGCAATCTCTGCACTTTACATTCAAATCATAAAGTTCCGCCTTTCCTCGACCAATCACATTTTAAGATTTATTTGCATAAAATCTGACTTTTGTCTAAACTTTTGAAACAGAAAAAAAACATGTCTTTTGTAATTTCCGATTTCCGTTTCAGTTATATTTTTAAAAACTCCAGACACGTATTTGGGACCATATTGTGTACCTGCAGTAGAAATTTGAAAGCATTTCGCTGAATAGTTTTCTTTTTATTCATGTATTTGTATTTTGTCTAAACTTTTGCATCGCAGTGTACCTGTAGTAGAAATTTGAAAGCATTTCGTTGATTAGGTTTCATTTTTTTCGTATGTTTGCATTTTGTCTAAACTTTTGCATCGCAGTATACTAATCACATGAAATGGAGCTGGTGCGGACAAAAGAAGGCCTTTTTAAAAATTAAATATTCAAAAACATATTGAGTTAAAATCTTTAATGTAAATATTAAAATTAATATAGAGCAGTAAATTATTAGAAAAAGATTAATACATTTGTTAGAATAGCATTGAATATACTTGCTTTTTGCTGAAAATGTAACAAAACATCCACAATAGTCTTCTTTTCTACGACATAGAATGATTCAAAAAATATTTTCTTCCAATTTTTTTGGATGGTCTCTAGTAAAACACAACGAAATGGATTTTTTCTAGAAAATGTAAGATTAAGCTAGCCTTTTGATATGACCAAAGTTAAAGCTTTCATGTTTGTCTCTTGAAATTTGGACCCCCCTAAAAGTGACCTTCTATACGTGCAATTTAAATTTATACTGCAAATTCAAATAAATCGTACAAATTTATTATCATGTGAAATTTACTTATTGGGGGAAAAATTACTGCTTCCCTCTTGATAAACTAACCTTTTGAGCTCAAACACATCGCGAAATTTCCATCTTCAATATGTTGAATAAAAATTTTAGGTGTTACGGTCTTTTACATGATACTAGAAATTTAATTAAAATTTTTTAATGACACATGGATCACGGATTCAAATAAAACATGCAAATTATGTCTCTTTAAGTTATAAAAATAAATATTAAAAGCGTAGCTTTCTCCATGGCATAAAAAAATTGGATCTAAATTTCTATTAAAATTTTAATTTTAATAAATCGTGTAAAAGGCGTTTTTTTTTTTCGTTTTCGGAAAATTAAAATTTTCCGTTGCCGCATAGTTTATCAAAAAAAAAGAAAAAATCAGATTCATAGTAAATTTTCATTAAAATAAACCATGTGAAACATAATTTTAATTTAGTGAACTAAAAATTAAAAATGCTTTTTTTCCTCCTAAAAGAAGATGTTTAAACAGCATTAATACTAATTTATTAAAAAAATATTTGTGAAAAAGTTTGTAAAATATTTTGAAGGTGGAAACATAAAAAGTTGAGGATTTAGAGCATTCTACTTTAAGCTTTCATTATTGATACTTTTAATCTAAATTTAATAATAAAAATGGGATTTAAAAGCTGTATAAAATAGGTTTCTTTGGTTAGTTAATGCGTTTTAGTTTCGGCTTTCTTCATGAAATGAGAAAATGTATTCTAAATTTGTAATATTAATTTGATTTAAAAAAATCGTGTAAATATGTTTTTCAATTAATTCAAATAAAAATTTATGCTTATTCCTTCATTAAATAAATACACGTTAATACAACTTTGTAATAAAGATATATATCCTAATAAATCGTGTAAAATATTTTTTCAAAAGAAAAATATAAATAACATATTTTACATGCAATGAAAGCATTAGGAGGAATATCAATCTAAGTTATTTTTATGTTACGGGGGGGGGGGGGTGATATCTTCTATAAGTTTTTGAATACACTTTTTGTTCTGTGATTCTTTCAAACTCCTCCACTCAACCCATTATATACAAGCATAACCACAATAAAGAAACCAGAAAATTACATTTAAAGCAAAATTGAAGCGAACTTTGAACTGCCAATAGTACTTGGTGAAATGATATATGCTGAGTACATTTTTTTTTTTGTTTTATCCCCCCCCCACACAAAAAAATGAAATAACTTCCTGTGTTTTGCATCAAGTATCTTTTATTAGCATCCAATCTCCCTACGCAGCATTAACATCCATTAATAGCGGGATAATATGTTTTCTCCACTAATACCCTCCTGATGGAAGAGCTCCAAAGTGAAATCCGTGATTATGGCAAAGCTGTGCCTAGATTGAAAGCCTGCATTTATTATGTCTACATGTTTAGTTTCTAAGTTTGTGGATTAGTAACCATCAAAGCTTATCGAAATTTCGCTGAATGTTATAGAATTACGGTAATTATTCTTACTTTGAAGATTGAACTTTGATATTTTCTAACTTTTATTGTTTAACTTTTTCAGAATCTATACTACACTTCAAATACGAAAATTGTAAGTAATGAATAGAAAAAAAGTTAACGCAGTGAGCTTATATTTTAATTTTATTAGAAATTTTGTTACATGTAAGCAGTTGCTAAGATGGGATACTAGTAGTTGTGTAGTTGATTTTAAAAACCTAAAGTTGAAAACAGCCTTACTCAGCATGAAGTAGGAAAAGAAAGAAATAGAGAGCGCGCACATTAAAAAAGTGAAAAGGATTTCTAGTTTTGTTATTTTCAGACAGTCAAAACATTAAAATAACATGAAATAATTTAACTCGGTCAATTATTAATATGGAGTAATTTCTTCTTGTCTTTCATAAAAAGTGTTCTCTGTTTCAGTAATGACAAACAAAAATAGGCAAGTTTGCAAGGCACTCCCTTTTTAACAACTTTGAGCCGACGATTACGCATAGTAATTAACATTTAATAATCTATGAAAAAAAATCTAACTATGAGTTAATCTCTTTCACATTCTCTTGTTTGAGACCTACAAGAGTCATTACTATATCAAACTCCAAATACGTGTTGCTGGTTGCAGAGGTCGGTGTATGCGCTTATTACATTTTTTTACTTGCTCCTTACATTAGAAATACCGTTGAAATAAAGGATTGCATGTTTGTCGATGATGCATAAAGTTAGTCCAAGAACATATTAAAATCTACATCCTCTTTAAACATCACTCATAAGTATTAGCGCAATTTTTGACGATTGTAGTGATATATGCTTTCATATTAGTTACAGGATCATTCCAGGAAAAAGGGACATTTCGTCCGGCACGTGACAGCTCATACATTTCCTTAAAAATAATAATTTAAAAGAGAAATGAACAGAAATTTGCTGCTTAAGAAATACATATTTACGATTTTTATGCAAAACAATTTCACGAGTAACAGTACTTAGTAACAATTTTACTTTTGAAATTTTTACTTTTTAATGAAATACGTGAGCTGTCATGCGAGGGACAAAACGGTAGCTTTTTCGTGGAATGAACCTAATTTTTTACATTCAGAATTTGTACTATTTTCAGCAATCATAAAAGTTAATTTAAGAGCTGCTCAATGTTTTAACTCTGCATTTTCCCTTTGTATGCTTTTTGTCTAAAACATCGTATTCATTATGCACTAAAAGTTCACAATTTGCAGTGAATGCTTTAAAAAATAAAACATAATACAGACGGTTAAAATGCTTCAAACGTTTATTCCATTCCACAGAAAGCACGAAAATAGGCAATTTTCACTTTATTTACATTACACTGAAGTTAGAGGAACTTAAGACACTTGTCGTCTCTGAGAAAAGATGCTATTGTCTTTTGAGGTATTCCTTTATCAGGTTTTCCACAGAATACTCGATTTGTCATGTCTCTAGGTCTGCAATTAAAAAACGTTCAAAATTAGTGGTTGATAAATAACTAAAATCCTAATTCTAAATTAAGTAACGGTAAAAGAATCTGAATAATGCTCGGGAAGCAAGCATTTTATACATTTTTAGGGAGGGGGGGAATACATTTTTAGCTGGGAAAAGTTGAGCATTTTAAAATGAGGGACAATTTCAAGTGTGATTTAAAAATTGAAAATTATGACGTAGCCGAAAGACGCAACAAAACACGTAATGGCTTAAATAATGTACATTTTCTCATCCTACGCAATTGTAAAACAAATTTAGTTAGCAATAAAGAACATTTTAAATCAAATACCAAATTGCATCACTTACGTCTTTTCAATTTCATTCATTGGTATAACTGTCACATACTCTACGTGAAGCAGTGGTTTTTTGATCAAATCGATTGGGTTTTTAGATGCACTGATCCATTTTATACTGACAGATTTGATTTCTCCAAGGTCCTTTTCAGTTGTAACAAGGTACTGATAACGAGCTCCGTGGTAGAAATCTGCTGCTCTGAAAAGTAAGAAAGAAATGTATAAAAGTAAGAAAAGTAAGGAAAGCAAATTCTTTTAACTAGAGAATTAAGGCTGAAAATTGCTGTCATGAAAGAAAACTTGTGACATTTGCTCTTGTAGTAAGGTGTGAAGTGAAAGTGTTTTTGCTGTCACTTTTACAAATATTCTAACTTTTTATCGAAAGCACGCAATTAAGTTCGATTTTTCTGATACTTTTCAATATAAAGTACCTATTTTTTGAAAGTAATAAATAAAATTTTAAAGGAATTTTGGAAACAGAAATTCAAGTCAGAACTGATATAAAGAAAAAATGTTGAATTTATTTGAATCGAGGACTAAAACTGAAATTAATATGCCCCTCATACTGCAGGGTCATTATCTAAGGTTTATATTTGAGACTTCAGCAGAGAAAAAAAAAACTTCCAGAGCTTGGCCGCTATGAAAATGTTTATACGTGTCTAAAGAAAAAATCAGCTTGTTTTGAATATAAATTAGTTTTAGATTGAATTTCAACAGTTGAAATTCATAGCTTATCTTGTTTTGTTCCAATAACTACTTTTTGTGGGAAAAGATTATTACAACTAATTAATGTGTTAAAGTGAAGCGATCATAAAATAATTTGTATTGGAATGGTTTGATTTTTGAAATAATAATACAAGTCACAAAAGCTTTAAGATAAATTCTACTGCATCAGAACTTACATTTAATCAAGTAAGTGTACAAAACTTAATTTTGAGGCTGTTTTAAGTATTTTATTTTTTTACTGAACCTGGAGTGAAATCAAAGAATATACAGGGTGTCCACTCCAATCGTGGACCAATAGCTAATTTCTAAACCGTTAGAGATAAGCATATAGTTCATTTGGGAAAAAATCTCCAAATTATGAAAGGAATTTTGGGTCTATTCAATGTTTTTCAAAAAATCAAATTTTGAAAGAGTTACGAAATTTTAATTTTTATACAGCCCCCCAGTCCTATCAATCATATTTAGTAAAACATTCTTGACACTGTAACGTTTAAAACTAAAAAAAAATCACTCTTCTACCACAAAAATTGACCGAGTTATGACGTTTTGAAAAATCAAGATTTTGCATTATTTCATGACGTCATCGAGCGATCGCTTAAGGGACCGTATGCGAAATCCTTCAAAATCTTGATTTTTCAAAACGTCATAACTCGGTCAATTTTTGTGGTAGAAGAGTGATTTTTTTTTAGTTTTAAACGTTACAGTGTCAAGAATGTTTTACTAAATATGATTGATAGGACTGGGGGGCTGTATAAAAATTTAAATTTCGTAACTCTTTCAAAATTTGATTTTTTGAAAAACATTGAATAGACCCAAAATTCCTTTCGTAATTTGGAGATTTTTTCCTAAATAAACTATATGCTTATCTCTAACGGTTTAGAAATTAGCTATTGGTCCACGATTGGAGTGGACACCCTGTATGTTAAACTACTGTATATCTAAAGGCGAGAAAGTTTCAAATACTTCTCCTTGAGTGCTTCAACCAGAGAGAGATTAGCTGTCATTCTAAGTTGTCGGATTTGACATTTTGAAAATTTACTAGAAAAAGAAATATTTCACAAAGTTTTCAAAATTACATGTTGCAATGCTGAAAGTAGAATATTTTTCGATTATCTTTGCTCGCAACTGACTGCGATTGTCGGCAAATTTGATTAAGATGAAAATGTCAAAATTCTTGATTTCGCTATTGCTATTTGAAAGGTTTTATGTAGTTCAAATGAAAGATGTTGAAAAAAAAATCTTGCAATCAAAGTTTATAAACAAAGTTTATATAATGTATAATAGGGTGGAGTAACAAACGAGAGTTTCAATGTTCTGGAACAGCCGTGTGCGGAAATAATGTATACTCAAGTCATAAAGAAAAGTCTAAAATTTTAGCACATTTAGACAATATCTTTTGCCTAAGACATCTAGATTTGAAATTCAAGTTTTTGGAAAAAGGACTTTCTTCTTAATATTCAAAATAAAGAAAAAGAAGATGAAAAAGAAAAAAAAAATCTTCATTGAGTTGAAAGAAAAATGCTAAAAGATCTATCGACACTATCGTGCTTCTAGAAATACGTATAACATTAGACCTATCAAATGATGTTATTTGCCTCCGACAGTTCATGACACTTTGAAGCTTTTTGGAAGATTTTTTTTTTTTTTCAAAATCTTCTTTTGCTGGGTAAATTTTTTTTGGGTCTTTCTAGGATCTCGCCATCGTTTTTATAATAAGTTTCTCTTTTGAAAGAATAATACCGACACGAAAAAGAGCTAGATGTATTCTTAAAAGTACAAGGATAATATCTCTTAAAATACTTTTTGCATGGCGAGTCATTTTTTCTGTAATTGCAGCAGCAAATATATGAAAAATTTTCAATGCGAGCGTGCCCTGCAAGGACAAGATGGATCTTCCTATCCCGCTCGGAACTGATCGAAATTTTACTTCTTTCTGAAGCATCAGATATCTACTTTCATAATGCAATTTGTGGTTAAATAGCAGGCCCGTCATTTCAAGTTTTTCCAAGGGGGGTCAAAAGGTGCAAACACAATGTAATTTCATTCGAAAATAACAAAAATCACGCCCACTCAGTGGCGTATCCAGGAATTGATTTTGGGGGGTGCACATCGAACATCTACTGAATGGTTAAATGTCAAACGATGCGGAATGAATCAATTTTATAGCAATTTTTTAACAATTTACAAATGAGGTTCGTATAATCACAATCGAATTAAAATTTCTAAGTTAAAGAAATAGCATCAAAAGTCATCAAAAAAAAATCCGCATGGTAAAGAGGATTTCTTGTCTTGACCATACTCATGCTGGGTGATGCACCACGCCACATCGGACCTCTGGTACAGCTTGTGTTGGCAGCACCATTTCTCTGGCAGCAGAGTTATCAGCCGTGCACTTTCTACGGTATGGCTACTACCGAGGTCACCGAATTTCAATCTTTGTGACCTTTGTTTGTGAGGGTTCATTGTAAATATTGTCTTCAGGGATACAGTCCAGGTGTAGCAACTTTTAAAAACTTCAGTGTTATACACTTGACAGTTCGGATATGTTGCGAGTCGCCGAAGAAAATGCTGTGCACCGTATACAATTTTCGAAGAATCGCGATAGTGGTCATATTTAATTTCCTTTGAAGTAAAAATCATTTGTTGTAACTAAAACTGTTGCGCACTTTGTTATTTGGCATATTTAAGTCTTTAGTATTCTTAGTAGTGCACTTTCGCAGAGCAGAAGTTTCCCTGGTGGTGACTTTTGGTATTAGTTTTTCACTCTAAAAGTTGAAATCCCATTAGGGGGAAAGGGGATGTACACAGTCACAAAAATGACACCCAATGGAAGAGCAAGAAGTAGAAAAATAGTAATGAGCAAAATGACCTCGATTGTTCTCTCCTGTGGGAGTTGTGTCAGCTGTTTTAGTAGAAAAACCAACTTTTGAGGTACCGTAAAATAGGGTGTATAGGAACAGCGGGGTCAATCGGAACAAAACTTCCAGACCGTACAAAGAAATTCTTCATAAATATACTATTGGGTATTTTTCGCCATTAATTTTTTTTTAGAAAGGTAAGATCATAGGAAGTAGGAAAAAATTACTTTTGTCAATCTGGCAACGCTACTGGCTTCTAAGGAGGGCTGTACGTGGAATGCTAGAAAACATCACATTTTCATAGACTGCAAAACTTCATATGCAAGAACAAACCTTCTTATATTTTAAACCTAAGAGTGGTATGTTTCAATTATACATGTATCTGAACAACAGAATACCACATTAGAATTTACATTTTTTATAGATTGTGTCATAAAAATGAAGAATTCTGAAAAATGCCATTGGAAAAAAAATTGCGGGGTGAATCGGAACACTTTGTTCTGTTGTTCCAATTCAAACTTATTTGAAGGAAACTGTTTGAAAAATCAAGATTCTAACCCTAATTCCTCTAATCAAGACAAGGACAAGGATTTATTACTGTTTATCCCTTCTCGTTAGCAACTAGATCTTATTAGAATGACAGAAAGTTGCAGATTTCATAAGATTTTTACTCCAGGAGACTTCTTTTTATTTAAAATACGAGGAGGAAAGTCATATAAACTTTAGATAGCAAAAGGCAAGCACACAGACAGTGATGAATAAGCGAAAAAATCTTTCAGGACAATCCCCGAACGCAGAGATTTAAGAAACTAAAGAAAAGCAGAAATCATTCCAGATGATGCTATGAAAAATTTTAAGCCAAGTCACAACTGCTAGTTTTAAGGACAAGTACATATTTGTGGACGACATGAGTGACTTCCATTCGTGTTAAATCTTTGTATTTCAATTCAAAAGCATTTCTTAAAATTACTTTTCATTTTTCACAAGTTCAAAATTATTTTGAATTTTGACAAATTATAAACGTTTACTGGTATTGAAATTATACTTTTATTTGACAATAATTATCTGTTCTTGTTCTCCATCATCAATATTACTTATGTTTGTGAGACCTATTACAGGTTTCATGGAAAAAATACAAATTTTAACATGTGTTCCGATTGACCCCTATCAGCGGGGTGATTCGGAACACCCATAATTTCCTATATATTTTAATAATGACTGTTCAAAATGTTTTGTGTTTGCTTGGAATATCAAAAGTAAAGCAAGACCGAAGTTTTTACCCAGAAAATCAAATTGAAAAAAAATCTTTTAACTGCTTTTTTTACAATCAAAGCTGAAAAGTGTTCCGATTCACCCCATTTTACGGTACTGAAAACTTTTCAAGGATTGTAAAACTGAAGTTCAGGACAGGAGCTTCTTCTAGAGCACTTGTTTTGAACTACTTGTTTGTTTAGTAATGGCTACATGCACCATGTACTTGAAGCACTGGGTGGTCTAAAAATGGGCTGCTACAGATGATCTGAAAAAGAGTTAGCCAGTTTTCGTACAACAACAGTAGCTCTGTAGCTAAGTTTCGTACATTACTTAACTCGCTAGAAGGCTCCAAAACTCCATTCGTTATTTTAGAACCATCTCGTATCCAAGAGGTTTTCTGTTTTACATTAAGTAGTTATGACTTATTCTGTAGTCAGCTATTTTTGTTTTCATTTTGTTTAAATGTTTCATTATTTTGTAATGATGAATAATACTGTCAGCAACGAAAAATATTGCAATTTTACAAATGTTTCAATGCCTTGTTAATATGTATTCATTTTATTTCAAGTGGGAGTTTAAAATGCTTTGTGTTTTTTGTCATTAATGGATTTTTTTTTTACTTTTTGGATCCCAATTAATAAATACTATAGCAACAAACCTACTAAATTTCCTTATTAGTCGAGAAACCCCGTAGTGGATCGTAATAATTCTCCAGCTCAGCTCAGATTCAAGTTCAATCAAAACTTACAAATCGATTCTAGTTTATAATTATAGTGCTAGGTTCAATTTCAGTGCATCAGCTTAATGTGATTGAGCTTCTATACCTACTTATGGTTTCCATTTCCGTTTCGTTGGTTCTGATAATCTCAAAACTTCGACCATTGATGCCGGGACAACAAACCTCTTTCGTATAGGATAGCACATAATTGTCCTTATATTCTGAGCTCAGAGTCGATTTGGAGGAATTAATGCTTAATCGTCTTGTTTTGAGTATTTGACTTTCTCTGACTATACTGTACGTGTTACTTGTCGCTCAAACTGTTTCGGATAATGCTTAATCTAGCTTCTGAAAAGTTTCTCGTTTAGACTCAAGCATGAATTATATTGCGATTTGTATACAGCAATATTTAGTGCTACGTTTCTGACAAAGAATACGCTTTGAAGCTAAAAACTATTTCCTTTAAGCAACTTCTTGCAACTTGATGAAAAGTAAATCTTTATGAAATATATTTAGAAATATTTTCTTTATTTTTTAGTTTATATGTGAGGAGGGATAGTTCAAGAGAATTGAGATTTCTTACTTTTTTTTCGAATTTTGCAAACAATTAAAGTAATTCAATGCTTTAGAGCTTAGAGTTATGCTAAATTGTATGTCTGAAACAAATACATTTATGAAGTATAGCAGCAAGCAGTACAGTTATAGCTTTATGAGTAACCGCTTCTACTGGAAAGAGAAACTTATTTGAGAGAACCGTATTGAAAATAATAATTAATCACCCATTCCTTACCATTCAGTTCAGAATTGTAAATATTAGAAAAGTTACTCTCTATTCGGGTCTCCGTTGTTCGAGCAGCAAAACTGCTTGCTTAAAATAACGGAGCTTGTGGGTGCAATTTCCATGGTTTCTAAGGGAGTTCTTGTACTTCTCTCTCCCTTGTAATGTAAACCTTTTTTGTGTTGTCCTGTGTGTATATATAAGAAGTATACTGTGTGACATTTATTCGAAGTCCACCCTCCTTGTTTGGCAAGGACATCCCTCTTTTCCACAGTTGTGGGACACTACACTGACAACAATAACAACTTCCCATTTTTTTTCTACTTTTCTCACATGGACTTAACTTACATGTATGTTTCAAAGAGATAAAATTGATCTTATCAAGGCTTTTTTGACCCCAAGAGAACTGTGTACAGGGTCTGGTAGCTTCATACCTGAAATTAAAGGAACTGATTCATGCTTTGTTGAAGGGGGGGGGGGAGATTCTTAGATTGGCACAATGCCAATAACCCTTATCGCAATGCAAACCGGTTTTTCTAACCCTCAGTTATTTAAAGTCTTAGCGAATCGTATTAAAGCTAGACTATAAACCTACAAACCTACCATTAGTTGTTCTTGCTTACAGTACCATAAGTGCTATGGAGCTGAACGCCAGATGGAAGTCATGCCGACTATAGTTTCACTCCAACACATAATTTAAACCCCTGAGGTATAGTTTTAATATCTAAACATTTAACTTTAATCATTTTTTAAACTGCATTAAAGAATCAAAATTTAATTGGAAGGGAAACTTACGTGCTTTGCACATGAACTAATTCATCAGCTTTTTTTCCGAAAAGAGTAACGTCCAGTGTTCCTTTGACATCCTTATGCGATGTTCGTGGTTTGTACAATTTTATTGCAACTTGATAGTGATATACTAAAATAACAACGAAATGAATTGTAAATCAGAAAACTCACAAGGTAAATTATAGCAATTATTAAACAGTTCCTTTAACAATGAAACATGATTATTTGCTTCTTCTTTCTTAAAATAATCCTAAATTGTTTCAACTTCAAAAGCCTGTTTGAAATAATAATAATAATAATAACAAAAAATCTTCGCATTGTTTAAAATCTGAATATTTAAAAAACCATTTTTTAGTGAGTTTAATTATTATTTATCTAAAGTAAAAGCCAAGAAAGATTGCACAATACAGTCATAATAATAGAAAAGGAAACTTTATGCCACACTATTATTGAACATTATGAACAACATTTGATTTATGGATTTTCTTTCTCATTTTTGCTACTCTCTAATATAAAATAAAAGATTGAAAAAAAAAAAAATAAATCAGAAAGTAACTTCTTGCAATTGAGCCTTAAACATCTGGAGTGATTCCACAGCGACAGAAAAAAAAAAGCGAAAATTATTTTGCGCAATCAAATCTTACACATCTGGTGCGACTCCACACGTGCTGGAGAGATTGCCCTTAATAAAAAGTAGATTGTATAAATCAGGGGTGGCCAACCTTTTTGGGAAGTGTGCTACTTACCGTAGGAAAGAAATTCTGCTCGCCACTTTTAATTTTTTCCACACATTGGAAAACATAGAAAAGTGAAAAAAATAAATATATATATGTTTGATTATGTGTTCATATTCAAATAGCTATTTTTTCCTACGTAAGTCTGAGTAAAAGGGAAACTCAGAATGAGTTAAGCCAATCAATCCAGAACTCTAACAAACTTACCAAAATAAAAATTAAAGCTCGTATTTTGTTGAAACATCACTACAGGG
This sequence comes from Uloborus plumipes, assembly GCA_038373865.1. Lineage (NCBI taxonomy): Eukaryota > Metazoa > Arthropoda > Arachnida > Araneae > Uloboridae > Uloborus > Uloborus plumipes. The sequence continues at coordinate 33,670 of JAXGGA010009263.1, read as the reverse complement.
GCATTAAAGAGGACAGCGTTATAGTCTTTTTAGCACAAAAGGCTTCTTAATGGATAATGCAATGTTTTCACTCTAAGTAACAGGAAAGGAATTGTGAAAGGATATGTGTGGCGCGTTTGAGACAACAAGACACCATAACACCCACAGCCTTGAAATTTTAGAAAAAAAGCCTCGAAGTGCGAACCTCCGGGACGGAGGTTTGCTTTTCTGAAATTTCGAACTAGTTTTTTTTTTTTGAAGTGAACATTTTTAGCTAAAATTTCCACATAAATGGTCTACAAACGGTAGAAGCGCGTTTTGATTCTTCTTATATCACGAAATAATAGTCCTTATTATCTGACTATAGTATACTAAGGTCTAATGACCAGGTTTTTAAAGATGTTTAATTTTGTGTTGATTTTCGGCAAAAGTGGCAATGTTTTTCTAGTTTCTTATAGTAATGGATCTGTGTGTTTAGTTAATATTGCAATTTGTTGATTAAGATCCATAGTTTTTGTTTTATTTGAAATCTCCCTTTTATGTAGGTCTTATTACTCGCACCTACTTTGGTCATTTAAAAGGGCTTTTTCTTTTGTTTCAGAAAAAAAAGAATAAATTGTTTAAAGAATACAGTTATTATCCAGCTAAGTGATTCCATTAGTGTATGAGCAAATTTCGAATTCATCAACCAGATTCACATAAATAAAACATTTTTATGGTAGTATATTACTGTATTTATAAATCCATATTGTTTTAAAGCACTTTTTGTTCCTGCAGTTTGAAGAAAATCATATACGAAAAGACAAATATTTTCGGAAATTGTTTTACTTTAACAGCGCTTTAAGTATTGTGGAATTCCTCTCTTTTTCTGCATGCATGACAAAAATAAATTTCTATAATATTTAGGCAAAAAATTACAAATCTTGCATGAAACATGTTAGCTAAATGCAAATGTAATATTCAAAATAAATAGGTGATTTTTTCAGAAACTGAAATTGTAATACTTATTTAGAGACAACAATAATTGACAGTTTAAGCAAGACATATTGTTTATTACTATAGTTCAATTTGAAAATTTAAGAAACTGTGCTTAAAAATAATTCATTGTTCGCTAAAGCATCAGATTTTATCTTGCATAAAACATTTTATTCTATAGATAATTCTGTGGTTCTTCTAGAAAAGATTTATCTTTTATCATCCGGAAAATTGAGAGTTTAAGGTTGATTTATCAAATAAAGAAATGCTTTTTATTGTACTAAAGGATCACGCTGTGTATCATTTTATAAGTTATCGTCAGGTTAAAAGATAAAAGAAATGGTGCTGGAAATCACTGCTACAGAATAGCAAAAATTGAGTTTCAAATTAATATGTTTATTATTGTTTCTGTAACTTACACTAACTTGTCTAGGCAATAACCTAAATCATCCAGTGGTGGCGATTGGGACTTAAAAGTGAGGGGGCAAAATTTTGTTTGGCAGCTCAGCCCTTGATTTTAGGTGATCTTTTGGTGACATAAGGAAGAGAGGCTTCGGAAACTCTCTTACAGAAATGATTCAAAATCGTAGTTTTAAAAAATGAGGGGGCGGTCGTCCTCTCCTAATATTAAAAGAAATTTAAAAACAAGAAGGCGAATCAGTCTCAAATTTCTCGAGCCCAAGCAACGCCTCCTTAATACTAAATGCCTGTAACTTTCTGGTTTTTAGCACAGAGCAAAATTTCATTCTTGGTTCACGATACGTTGCCATCTACCGGAGTTCTTCAAAAAATTAACGATTGGTTCATTTCTGAGTTTAAATTTAAAAATTATCCAATCAAAAAATAACAACGGCATTATTGGATTGCCGCAAGGTAGCGTTTAAAGTGGAACCCATCTCGACGGTAGCGAAGAAAATGTTCTAGGCATTTAGTATTTAGGAGGCGTTGGTCCAAGGCGGGAAAGGAGATGATCGGGAGTCATTTCCGAGGTGTTCCATTTTTTAGAGATCGGAAAGATCTTTTGACCCCTGGCAAATCCAAGACACCTGAAAACTACACTGCAAAAAATGAACTGTTGTTTTTACAGTATAATACCGGCAGCCGAGATTCCAATTTGAAACTGTAAAATGCACAGTAATACACTGCAAAACTAGCAATTTTACAGTTTCTTACTGTAAAGTTAGCAATTTTACAGTTTATTGCCATAAAATTTAGCTGTATTATACTGTAAAAACAACAGTATAATACTAGCAGCAGAGGTTCCAGTTTAAAACTGTAAAGCGCACGGTAATAAACTAAAATTAGCAGTTTCAGTTTATTACTGTAAAATCAGCAGCTTTACAGTTTAGTACTGTAAAATTAACAATTTTTACAGTTTATCACTATAAAATTAGCTGTATTATACTGTAAAAATAACATTCATTTTTTACAGTGTAAGACACTTAATAGTCTTAACATTACAGTCTGTTGCGTACGGTTACCCTCAAAATTCCGAGTATCCTTCCGCCTGCTTGCCACTGTGTGTACAAGTGGTGGGCCAAAAGAGAACGTCAATTAATGTGTAAGTGTAATGTATGTCTTGTATAAAAAATAAAATTAGATTTTTCGTTTAATAAACAGCGTTAAACGCTGTAATGAAGAATTGAAATAATGCTATTCTAAAGAAAAAAATGAAAATTCGTGCCATTAGAATGATATAGGCAATTGCAGAGAAGCTTAAAAAAAAAAAAAAACTATCACATTAATTTCGTTTCTGCTTTTCTTCCTTTTTACGCTCACAAGAAGACTACTATCGACAACTATATAGTCAGTGCTTTAAAATAAACAAGGCGTAACTGTGGCGTTATTTATCTTTCTGGAACAGAATGTCGCAATTTCGATTGGTGCATATATTCAAAACTGATGTCTGTTTAAGGATGTCTGTAAACAAGCTTAAATATAAGGATGTCTGTAAACAAGCCTTCAAGCTTAATTTATGGTTGAGCTTGATGAAAACTTCGGATTTTCTAGCTAATTTTTCTAGCTAGGATTTTTCTAATAGCTAAAGATACATTAAACTGTTTTTTATGCTAATATTAACTTAGAAAAAGGTAAATAAACTAGTTTGATTTTCTACCAGCTGTCAATCATTGTGGATGTGGAAAGAGCAGAGGGGGGGGGGGAGTAGAAGCCCTCATCCTTCTTGCATTTAAAATTTGACGCATAAAGTTTGTTGCTTAAACTTTATTCAACTATCAACATCTAAAACCCGGAAGAATATACTATCTTCTTTCATTATAAAACTTAGTTACCCCAAATAACTATATTCATTGGGACGGAAAAAAATAAAATACATTTTTACGTAAAATTTGTTTTCCGTTTAAATATTGCCCCTTTCACTGTAGGTGTTTCTTTTGTAGTCATACATAGAACAATAGACATTCAACCCAGCTCCGCCAGTGCTGGATGTATCTCTAATTACACAAAAAATATTATTTAGAGGATCTGTACTTGAAGTTACGATTTAGCAAAAAAAAAAAAAACAGTCACGAGACTTTGTAGCATACGTTAGAGGTTACGTTGTGTGATTCCTAGGTTTGATACTTTTCAGTTGCTTGATTATTGTAAAATCATTATTCTAAAATATAAGCAGCCGTTCGTTCTTAAGTTTCATAACATAAATAAAAAATACTCCTTTAATGTTATAATTTTCCCGATGCACATTTATATTTTTCGGGATTTAGAATTTATTACAGCATTCTTGTCTTTCTTTTTTTATATAATATTGCCATTTTAACTAACTACATGGTTAAGGATACTATACTTACACCAGAATGGAGATTTTCCTGAAGTTTTGAGGTAGAGAGCATGCTGAACAGAACTATTTCTAAATGGTTTGTACTCGTCGGCTCTAATTCCCATTATGGCACATCTTTTTGTGTCCAATCCACATTCAGCACATTTGCCGTCAAGGAAATCTTTCCAATCTGTACATTCATAGCCTACAGGGACTATCTTCTTATAGTTGATAGTATGTTGCATAAAATCTAAAGAGCGTTGGTGGTTACATGCTGCAAATCGTCTCGCACCTGCAAGATAGTTAGAAAACAGTGAAATGAGTAGATCTTTGATTTTTTTTCCATTAACTGTCAAAAAACCATGGAAAACTGCAAATCGTGATAAGAAGATGCCACTTGGTGGGAATGTTGTTTAGGGCTATACATTGAGATTAAGACCCAGAGGCACTTTCAAAACCGTTTGAATCCAAGATGGCGGTGTTTTCAAAATGGCGACCAATGCTACTGCTTTTGCAATTTAACTCATAACGAAGAGGTTTTTAGGTCAAATTATGTGTTCTTCATTCCAAGGATTTCATTTAGTATGTTGAAAAAGAGCTAAATGTTCATTTTGATGCTTATTTATGTATTTATTTTTGAGAATTATATTGTTTACGAGAAGACTGCATGCAGTATCCAAAACCTTTTAGAAAGGTAGCCAAATTGTGACCGAAGAAGATAAACTGGGAAACCTGGAGAGATGGTGACCTAACCATGCTCAAATTAGTCTCCTAAGAACTCCATACACATCTAACAGCGGTGCTGCTATTGTTAGAAGCATTCCTAGAAGGCCCGTTTTAGAATAAAGAGTGACTCGACTGCCGTTACAGCGAAATATGCGCTCTTGTTTGAAATGTTGCTCTTTTTAATCGTCTCTTGAGTTTGGGAAACAGCCATAAGTCGCAAAGGGCCATATCAGGAGACTAGGAAACAAAGAATTCTGGTTTTTCGCCAAAAGATTTCTGAACAATGTGCGACAAATATGCTGGAAAATCGTCATTGAAAGCCGTTTGCATCTTCTGAATGATTTCGACTCAACTGTCGCCAGTTTCTAACGAAATTTGATTCAGTAGCGCTGCTCCAGTCGTTTCATGATTTTCCTTGAAATTAAAAAAAAAAAAAAAGGAAAGAAGAAAAAAAAAAAAGAGAAGTAGAAAAAGTAAAAGAACTACTAGAACTCAACGCATCACTTTAGTCAAATTCAGTTTGCCAGAAACAGATGTTGATAACGGGAAAAAATTCGCTCATGTGCAGGAAAGTGCAATGTCAGAATATACAAGGTCAACTTGATTCATGTTCATTAGATTTTCAACTACTGTCGATCCTGTTTAAACGAGTACTGTCGGTTCAAAGAAATATTATTTGATTAAACGGGGCATTGGATTAAGCGGGGATCTTTATGTCTATGGCATCGGTTCCGAGACATTTTATTCGTATAAGCGGGGTATTCATTCATCCTTTACCCGATTAAGCGGGGACGACAGTACTTTCACACAGAGTTTTGCCTGAAAATTAGCATGATTGAGAAATTCAAGTCACAAAGAAGAGCTCTTCACTCTACAAGGTTATAATAGTTACTAGTTATAATAGTTACAGGTATAATTACAAATTTACAAGTTTCAACGACATAAGGTGAAGACGTTAAAGGAAATAGTACTTCGCTTATTGATGTTACTTGTCGTTACAATGGGGAAGCAGACTATAAATGATTTTGCATCTTCAAGACATGGCGAAGAACGGCTTTAAGAATATTGTTAATCACAATCACACTGTTAATAGCAATGTCTTAATTTTTACAATAGCTTACTTCTTTACCTCGTCAACAATAAGTTTGAATACACTTTGGATTTCTTTAGGAGCAGGAAAGAAATAGATTCATTTCAAATCACCTATTGGGAAAGAAAAGTCTCTAGCTTTACCAGGATTCCATGCCTTTTCAGGCTGTGACAGCAATGCTAACTTCACTGAGAAGTCCATAAAATCAACTTGGAAGGTATAGATACTGTTCGAAGAAGCCATTTCAGAGATTTTATTTATCTCACAACCTCAAAGTTCAATACTAAAAGAATTTGTTTGTAACTGTAAGCGAAGCAAGGCAAGAGTTGTTTATAACCAAAAATCGGCTACTTGAAAGTTGACCACTGAATAAGGGTGCCTTATAGCAACAAGTATTATATAGATTACGTAACACTTTCCAGTATAGACACTTTTGGGAACAAGCAACAAACACATACATGCACCATCTCCAAGCGGATGGGGATGGTGGTATATGATGAAACTAGGCAGATGAAATGTTCGGAGTTACAGGAAATTTCTGATTTCTGAGATGTGTGTGGAGTTCTTAGGAGACTAATTTGAGCATGGTTAGGTCACCACCGCTCCAGGTTTCCGAGTTTATCTTCTTCGGTCACAATTTGGCTGCCTTTCTAAAAGGTTTTGGATACTGCATGTAGTCCTCTCGTAAACAATATAATTCTTAAAAATAAATAAATAAATAAGCATCAAAATGAACATTTAGCTCTTTTTCAACATACTAAATACAATCCTTGGCCTGAAAAACATATAATTTGATATAAAAATAACCTCTTTTGTGTGAGTTAAATTGCAAAAGCAGTAGCATAAGCCGCCATTTTGAAGAACGCCGCCATCTTGGATTCAAACGGTTTTTGAAAGTGCCTCTGGGGTTTAATCTCAATGTATAGCCCTAAACAACATTCCTACCAAGTGGCATCTTCTTATCACGATTTGCAGTTTTCCTTCTGTTGGCTCCCGGGCTATTAAACTAATTCGCATGGATTAAACAAAGATTGAACTATTTGTTTCCTCAAAATTTATTAAAGTCGTTCCCCAAATCCTGTAAAATTATTGTGATTACTGTCAACCGGGAGAACATGCTCACTTTCAAGCGTTTACTTTAATTAAGTGTGTAGCATTTCGGAAGCTTCACAACTTTCGTTTTTCATTTAAATCGAGGCGTTTCTCTGTAACTCGAAATTGACTGTCCGAACCGAGTATTTTAAAAGTAATAAAATGTGATAAAGCAGTTATCTCTCTTAATTCAAATAAAGCACTAAAACTTTACAGCGCAGTTGTATTTGTAGCGGTAAAAATGTAATTTTTTTGAGAAATTATCGAAGTCCTAAAAATACAGTCCCCTGGCTGTCTCAATCCTATACCCTAATACTTAGAGGTAATGATTAAAAAAACCTATTAACTAGGGACGCGCCGATAGGCAAATTGGCCGATTACCGACTGCCAATTAATCGGCTGTTCATAATCAGCCGACTAATCGGCTAGGCCGATTAATGATCATGATTTTTTTTAATACTATCAATTTCACCATCACTTTCTTTTTTTTTTTTACCAATTTGATTTTATAAATAGTTTTTCATTTATTTCTGAGAAACTATTTATTTTTTTCAATTTTCCTAACTTTTCCAAAATAATTTCAAAATTTTTTTCTATTCCTTTTAGCTAATTTTTATATTGTTGTTAGTAAAATGTTAGCTAGACATGAAAATTCAAAAAAATAAACCGACGGAGGTTGTGGTGAAAAGCTGATTTATTTTTAAATTATTAGTAGCCATTTACTTCAAGACTTATTCTTTATGAAAATATTAAAGTTGTCTGAAAAAACACGATGATAATGGAGGAAAGAATCAACTCTCGAAAAATCTTGCACTATTGTATATATGTTCATACTTACTCAAATCGGAAAGATTAGTTTATTAAAATTGTATATTCACTTAGGGGATTTTTTAAACATATATTTCGTTCCGTTATACAGCTTTCAAATTATTTGTTTTTTTTTCTCCCTACACTTTCGTACCACGTGTTATTCTTGTATTTGTAGAAAGTTATTTTTTATTGTTAATAAATTTCATTAGACCACTAAGAGCCAAAAATAATTCAGCTTTAATTAATGTTTAGTACCTATATTTTTTAAAGTAGACTCTTTATCTTTTACAAATATATCAGTCAATTTAAAATGTATGGATCGTTATGCATAATGAAAATCATACATGGGGAAAATATTTAGAGCACAAATGCTATTTTTGCATAAGATGTTTTGAAATTTCGTTGGGGCAATAGTGAACTTAACTCAAAATAAAAAATGTATTGCTAGAAGTAATTGTCAGATTGAGACTCACATTTTCCATTGCTTAAAGTAATCTCATTAACACACCTATAACACACCTATAACTTATACAAATACAATTCCAAGCTCTGTTCTTGGCTACCACATAAACCCTCAACCTTCAGATAATTAATTATGACACTTTAAGCGTATATGTGGTATGCAAGCATTAAGTAAAAAGAGGAAAAAATATAATACTGATACTCCATATTATGAGGATCCGTCATATTCGATAACTTTATCCTATTGTTGATTCCGGTAAATGATCTGTTCTTTACTTCAACTATCATTGCACACATTCGTTTGTAAAAAGAATAAAAATGATCTGGATTAAACGGGTATAAAATTCTTGTTAAAAATTTGAAGAAGCATTCTTTTTGTTTCCAATGCCATCAATATTAAAGAAAAAAGAATCAGCGATCTTCATAGTTTTCAGAATCTGATTCCATACTGTTGATGGTTTCAATAGTTTTGTAATTTTTCTTCATAGAGATTTTGCTCTCAAATTTGGTTTTCAGACAGATTACTATCTGATACTTACATTCAGCAATTTTTACATTCAGCAATCACAAAATACCGGTAACATAAGAAGGAATACGTTTAAAATTTCAAAGAAGAGTATTTCATTTTATTAACTCTTTAAATTTGCAATTTTTGTGAAATTGAGTAAACAAATATAATGTTTCAAACCCTAATTAGAAGCAACAAAGCTTAAAATGTGAAAATAAGATATTCCTTAAAAACATTTATTATTAATTAGGTAAAGCATTATTTATTTCAGTTCTTAAATAATTAATTGGACATGAAAGTAGAAATGCGAGAAAATAGAATAAGTGATTTTTAAAAATCAAATACTACGATGCGAAATATAGTTTTTTTTTTTAATTTCGCGTGGAAAGATTACAAGACAACTACAGCGGAGCAATAGCAAATACTATACAATTTAGTGTACTAAGAGTTTGAGGATGTTAATGGTTTCTTAAACACATACTGAGCATTTTGCGTAATAATAAAATGCAAATATTCTGTAATTTTTTTAATTATAAATTAGGCTTGACTACATAGATATTTATCTGAAAATAAATATACTGACACACGAAAAAACATATTTTTTTTTATTTATTACTTTTATAAAAGAGCGGAAATAGTTATTAGCTTTTAAATGAATATCTTTGATAAACATAACTTGCAGAGAGAAATCATTATAATTATTCACCCCTGCTAATCATCAATCATTTTTGAATGACAGCTGCATAATCAGTATTGTTGTAAAGCAGCTTCATATAATGATGCTTTAATATAATGCCATAATACATATTGTTGAAAAAGTATTTCATCTTAATTAAAGTAAGATACTGTAATTTAATGAGACGCTGTAGCTCCAACAAGGCGTTACATGTCAGATTAATTTTGCAACAGTAGCATATTAACTGCATGGTGAACAAGTGGTTTCACAAGTATTAGCTCTCTAAATCTGTGCAACAAGTTTAAGACTGGAACACCTGGAAATTTTGGACCATATAACGCTAATTTGCTTCCTAAGGTAATTATTAACTCATTTACAATTCACATAAAAGTGAAATAGTCTTGATGACTAAATATTTGTATAGTTCTATAACAGTGATACCATTTCAAAAGGTTGCTTAATCCTTTTGCACGGCTGTGATAGTTTTAGGCATATATTTTGCACTTTATACCCGGAATTTTCAACTTTGGATTTTAATTGTTATATATTAGAATATGAGGAGAATATGATGATGATATGTATCATGATATTCGTCATACCAACTTTCCAAAATACTGTTTTTTTTTTAACTTGAAATATAATTATTTGTACTTGTTGCTGGTGTGACCATGCGGTCACACCAGCAATGCGTACCAATTATTATTTTTAAATGCAGGAAAACTCTTTATAGAGAGTTAATTCATAAAAGAAGTTTTATTTCCGACAAATTCAAATTGGGTTAATTAAAGGTAATAATTCGATTCAATATCTTACCCTAATTTAAAAAAAGGAAAGAAAGGACCCATGATGCAAGATAAAAAAAAAGTTTTTTAAAAGTAAAATTAGTGTTAAGTATCGTGGATTGGTTACAACGATTATTTTACATGTATGCATTGCTTGTTATTTGAAGGTTACGTAAGTCATACACAGTCTTTAACAGAGGTACCACTAAGGGTCAAAAATAATTCATCTTTAATTAATGTCTAGTACCTATATCTTTAAAGTATACTCTTTGTCTTTTACAAATAAATCAGCCAATTTAAAATGCATGGATGCATAATGAAATCATGCATGGCAAAAATATTTAGAGCACAAATACTACTTTTGTATAGGATGTTTTAAAATTTCTCTGGGCAATAGTGAACTAAACTCAAAACAACTAATGTATATCTAGAAGTAATCGTCAGATTTAGCCGCACATTTCACACTGCTTATAGTAATCTCATTAACAAGTAAACACACTGTTAAAAATTTTCCTGAAATTTTGCGGTAAAAGTAACTGGCATCCATGTTGCCAGTAACTTTCACCGTAAAATCCAATTTTACTGTAAAATTTTACGGTAGAGAAAAGTAGAGTTAAAAACTGCGAGCAGCTACGATCGAACCGAAGACGCAGTTATCGCACTTCGCTTCTCTATCCACTGTACCGAATAGGCCACACAAGGCGAACAGAAATTGAGTATTACGTGCTTCGCTCAGTAAGTCACGTGGTTTATCAACTGGCGCTGTAATCGTTTCTTTTTTATGGTACAATTTACTGTAAATATTTTCGTTACTGTAAATGCAACATTTTACAGTAGTATTTACCATAAAAGTTTCCTGAATTTTTAACAGTGCACCTGTAACTTAGACAAATACAGCTCTGTTCTCGGCTACCACATGAATCCTCAACCTTCAGATAATTAATTACGATACTCTACGTAGATGTGAGATGCAAGCATTAAGTAAAATGGAAAAAAATAAATAAAGCGCTGATACTCCATATTACGAGGATCCGTCATATTTAATAACTTTAACCTATTGTTGATCCCGGTAAATGACCATTTCAGGAAATTACATTGAGAGAAAACTCGTACTTGCTATTTTTCCTCAAAAAAGTAGTTTAATGCAAAATTACTATTAAAAATTGAGATAGCTTCACAGTATTTAAGTTAACTAAAAACAAGAAATAAAGTAAAGTGATGCAACTATTTATTTTCATCAATTCCTTAACTACTAAAAGTTTTGACGATATATTGAATTTAGCTAAATATATAAACTCGACTTTTCCTTTCCTAAAATATTAAAGTTTCTATGAAAGATTGCATTATTACATTTAATCGCTTCATCAATAATAAAAAAAAGATTGCTTCTTCTCGTTGATAGTCGCCATTTTAAGCATGCTTTACTGGGTTTAATATCCGGTGTTAAGGCTACTCCTCTATCTCTTCCTGGAGGACTTAGAGAGTCGATTATCTGACAATATTCTTCATTGATTCTTTTAGTTCCAATAATAATTGAAAATTCCACTGCAACTACTAGTTGCTCAGAAATAGAAAATTAGCTTTATAAAGATTGGTCTGAAAAATGAAATCAATCCGATATTTTAAATATTACGAAACAAATAATGAAAAACAGTTTTCGTTGAATGTGGTTAGTTTTTTCTCTGGAAAGTGCTGTTTAATTTAAAGCCAGGAAATTAGACTTCATGTTTCACTCTTTAATTAAATACGCAAAAACAAATGCGACAAGTATATCAGTAGGAGTAAAGAATTTGTAAGCAATGAGATTTTCGTAACTGCTTAAGCTCTTTCAATATGATGCAGTGAAAAGCAAAAGGATGAAAATAGATTTTTTAAAATTTGGAGAAAAACACGTCAAAAGTTCCAACCTAGATAGGTTTCTGCTGAAAAGTTTTACTAAATAATGCTGTTATAGCAGCACCTATCAAGGCTTCTATAACCCTCTTGCCTCAAAATATATAAGAGTTTCTACTGCAAATGCTACTTGTTATCAGCAAATGTTTAACTTTACCGCTTACACCTGTTTGCGTCCAAGTGTTTCTTATGTTTTCATGGGGATTAAAAAATAACCAAGTTAATGCTTCAAACACTCACACAGCAGCTTTGAATGAAATATGCGACATTAAATTCGTTCATTTTTTTCATTAAAAAAGTAACAAACTTAAAGTATAAGCACACAATTGGATCGCGTTCAATACAGGCAACGAAATAACGTTGTGAAAATGAAATGCAAGTTGCAAATGAAATGCAAATGTAACTTAGACAATGAAATGATTTCCATGTCTTATAAATAAATGCATTTCAAGGGTAAAATTAGCGTTCATTATTAACGCTTTGAATTTTGTAGACAAATTTGCTGAGTATATTTTTCTGATGTATTTTGAGAAGAGCGGAAAATAGGCATACCCGATAAAAAAAACAAAATTGTTTCTTTATATCTTAGTAAAATTCATTACAATATCAAAAAACTGAATCCGTCATTGCGATATTAAAGATAAATATACGTACAAACGTTATTTTATGTGTTGCATAACCTAATAAAAGCATTTGAGCAACAAGAAATTATTAAAAGCTTTAATCATTTAAAACTTATATTGTCTCTTCTGACGACAAACGAAAAACGTATAACACTACCACTAAAAAGTAAATTTATGAAGTTATTTCCTAGTTTAACATAGATGCATCATGGATTGTATCATGTAAATTTAAAATTATACCTTCATTTAATCCTTCCGTAATAAAAGACTTGAACTTATCCGTCTTACATCCAGGTTGGTTTCTGCCATTGTTAGGGAAAAAATCTATGTGTCCAACTTTATGACTCATTCCGAAACCTAGAAAAAATTCATACATCAAATATATCGAATTCTGAAACACATGCAAGTGATGAGATCTTCATTTGAAAGTGAATGTGTATGAGTAAATTGTTTCGTTGAATAGGTTCTTTTCCTCAGTTAGACTCGTTAAAAGCATAATTCATTTACACTGAAGTGACAAAAGTCATGGGATACCTCTTAATATCGTGTCGGCCCTTCTTTTGCCCGGCGAAGTGCAACAACTCGACGTGGCATGGACTCAACAAGTCGTTGGAAGTCTTCTGCAGGAATATTGAGCCATGCTGTCTCGATAGACGTCCATAATTGTGAAAGCGTTGATGGGGCAGGATTTTGGGCACGAACAGACCTCTCGATGGTATACCATAAATGCTCAATGGGATTCATGTCGGGCGATCTAGGTGGCCAAATCATTCGTTGGAATTGTCCAGAATTTTCTTCAAACCAATTGCGAACAGTTGTGGCCCGGTGACATGGCGCATTGTCATCCATAAAAATCCCATCGTTGTTTGGGTACATGAAGTCCATGAATGGCTGCAAGTGATCTCCAAGTAGCTGCACATAAGCATTTCCAGTCAATGTTCGGTCCAGTCGCACTAGAGGACCAAGTCCATGCCATGAAAAAACAGCCCACACCATTACGGAGTCACCACCAGCTTGAACAGTGCCTTGCTGACAGTTTGGGTCCATGGCTTCGTGGGGTCTGCGCCACACTCGAACCCTACCATCGGCTCTTACCAGCTGAAATCGTGACTCATCGGACCAGGCCACGGTTTTCCATTCATCTAGGGACCAACCGATATGCTCACGTGCCCACGAGAGTCGCTGCAAGCGATGTCGTTCTGTCAGTAAAGGCACTCGAGTCGGTCTTCTGCTGGAATAGCCCAAGAAATCCAAATTTCTCCGCACAGTTCTAGCAGACACGTCCATTGTACGTCCCACATTGATTTCTACGGTGATTTGACGCAGTGTTGCTTGTCTGTTAGAATTTACGACTCTTTGCAGACGTCGCCGGTCTCGATCTTTAAGTGCAGGCGGTCGACCACTGCGCTGTCCATGGTGGGATGTTATGCCTGAAATTTCATACTCTCGGCACACTCTTGACACAGTGGATCTGGGAATGTTGAATTCTCTAACGATTTCCGAAATGGCATGACCCATGCGTCTAGCTCCAACTAACATTCCGCGTTCAAAGTCTGTTAATTCACGTCGTGCGGTCATCATCACGTTAAAACCTCTTCACATGAATAACTTGAACAGAAATGAAAGCTCTGTAAAAGCACTGCGCATTTATACCTGTTCTATGCGATGCTACTGCCATCTGAAAATTTGCATATTGCTATCCCATGACTTTTGTCACTTCAGTGTATAATGCTGATGTCAGGCCCGTTATTTCGAATTTTTCTATGAGGGGGGGGGGGGGCAAAAGGTAAAAACACAATACAATTTCACCAGAAAACAACAAAAACCAGGCCCACTTATATGTAAATACATTGATTTCTCTGGGGAAGCAATTGACCCCTTCTGCCCCCCTAAATGACGGGCCTGGGGGCGAAGGGTGTATACGAAAGTGAATTTTACCAAAAATTTGCAAAACCCACTCCTACTTACATGCAAATAAATTAATTTCTTAAAGTCGAGGGGGGGGGGGGTACAGATTCGAAAGATTGTTTTTAACTTCTTGGATCTGTTTTTAAAACACAGTTTAAATTTCTGAATCTCAATTTTTATAAGCGTTTAACTGCAAAACGATGTGATAGATAGACAGATGGATAGATAAAATAGAGATAAAATGAATATTTTGAGCTATGCTTCACTACACGGCAGAAGAAATCAATAATTTCGAACTCATGTGCAAGAAATAAATTTTGACCTCTCACGATCACCCAAATCTCATAGATGTTTTTGACATCGACGGAATGAGGAAGAGAATTTCGAATTCCAGATTTTGAAAATCCGCTTAGAAATGTCTTCATAAACAGGAAACGTTTTTCGATAAATATCTTTTTCTTGCATTGATCTGAGGCCATATTTAGATATTTTTGGTGCAGAAAGAAAATGTGTTTTATAAAGTACTTAAAATGACGTGCCAAGCAGAACCGTTGGAAAACTTTCTTAGGTTTTAAAATCGGAAAGAATTCAGGAATTATATTGAGAAATTTCGAGCGTTGAAAGACGGCTAAAAAATGTATGAACTTAGCAGTTGCATTTAAAGTGTTTTTATCTTCTTTTATGATTTGTTCAAGAATAATTTTCAAGGTAAACTTTTCGTTTCATTTCAGCTTTCTTAGGAATCGTAAACTCAAAATATAGACAATTTTAAATTCAACTTTGTTGCAATTTTGATTAGTGGTCTGTTTTTTGAGAACTGAAATTTCAATGACTAATACGAAGAACATATTTTTGTTATTAGACGAGATAGAATGCTTTTTGCTCATCTTTAGTTGGAAGAGAGCTTCGATTAAAAATATAGATATATTATTTTCGAACGTTTCTCTTTAAATAGCTGCTTTTTATTTGTTTATTCATAGACACTTTTAACGAATGACAACTCACCAAACAGTCGCATAATTGAAGGGTCAAGTGGATAAAGGTGATATGTGACAATTTTTGAAACTTACGTTTTACAATATATGAATGTGATTAGTCCATCAGTATTATGTCCCCTTAGTCACAGAAATAATTGGTAAAGAATATGACCTTGTTTTACCCGTTGAGAAAAAATCCATTAAAAACAATTAACACAACATTTTTCTTGAAAGCTTTTTCTAGAAATTTTAAAAAATGTCACGTATCACCTTTATCACCTGCCCCTTCAATTCTAAATGGAAACTTTTTAAGTTTACCAGAGATTCACACACTCGATTAGTTAGACGTGGGAAATGATGATTCTAAGTGCTTTGCCACGGTGCCGCTCTGTTTCTTTTTAATGAGCCATATTATTTATTCATTTGGTGCATCCCGTTGTCTTTTTGGTGTACTATATGAAACTCATGCTCATTTTTTCAATTTTGATAGCTTTTTTTTATCCCTTTTTTAGAGTAGTTTTTGCATTATTTTGTGCGCTTTGCTGCTCTTTTTGATGCGCCTTTTGAGTTTTTTTTTTATTTATCCGTAGCTTTTATGCAGTCAACTCAAATTGAGATATATTTCAACTATCTCTGTTAAGTTAAAATTTTATTCGTTTTAAATGGATAAAATTGTTTTATTTTTTCCTAACTATTTTATACCATTTGCTAGGGTGTGTGTCCAAGCCAGACAGGATTTAAGCATTTAGCGCCGGATATATTTTGTACCTAGGAGTGAATTTATTCACAGTGCATGTGGAAGATATTCATATTGTTTATAACTTGTATAATAAGTGCTTCGTCTAACTATTTTTTTAATGTTTAAAATACTTAACTGTAAATAAATTCGTACTTTATTCAGAAGTATCATCACGGGTAGAAGTCAGTAGCGTTTAATTAACTAAAGATAGTAACAATAATAATCTTGCCGGTTTTGTAGATTTTATCAGTAACTAGCCGCGTACGATGGCTAAAAGTTTCGCTTTTTCATACGATCTGCTTTTTATACAATAAACTTCCTGATGCAAAGACTGCCGCCACAGATAATTGTGAAAATCATTCTCATTTGCAATAATATGTCAGTGGCAATAATTTACCCCAGAAACGGTGAAAAATGTCCTCATACGTATAAAATGATTCTTTTCTTTAAAAAGTACATACCAATGAACATGATATCGGTAGCATCGGAATGTATGACGTCCACAAAATCGGCATCAGTAGGATCCAACCTTACACTAGGTGGCATATTCTGGAAGTATGGTTCAGCTGGATCACAACCTATGAGGGATGAATTATTTCTTAATTAAAACAAAACACTAACGAACAAGCTATATTAAATTAAAACTTGAGCACTTCAAAGTCACATTACAGAAAGAAAAGTTAAAATGTATTTTTTAACACACTAAAATTTTTTTTGGCTGTGTTGGATAATTAGAACGTTTTGCCGTACTTGTGCACTGATTTAATAGTGCACTAGACAGTTATGTATCACTCTATATATCATTAAGAAAAAAAATGGTCTGTAGTCGTTCGGTGGTTTAGTATAAAGCGCGAGTAACTGAAGATAAAAAAATGTTGTTTGTTTGAACACAAAAGAAGCAGAGAAACTTCAGTTGAAAACAAAATCAAGGTAACTTCTCACATAAAAAATGGAGCGAAATTTCGTTTCCAGCAAAAATAGATTTTTTTTTATTACTTCGAAAGAAGTATTAGTTTATCTATAGTTATTTGTAATTTTTTTTAAAGTAGGGGTAAGCGGGGTACTTTGTCACATAGGTACTTTTTTACAAGTTGAATTAAGGAGAACTGTGATAGTGGATTGAAATTTTACAACCAACTCAAGCTGCCCAAGGTTGCTGTCATCCTACACAGACAGTCTCACAAACGTTGTGGTTCAGTAAACTTGACTAAGAGTGTTTTATTGTTAAGTGGTCAAAGGAAAATTTCAATTGGTGTTTGGCATTCCTTTATGCCACACAATAAAGTCTCATCTTTGTTACCCAAACGCAAAATGATATTTTTCTGTTATGGATAGCAGTACTGGAGTCACAATTTATTTCTTAACTTACAAGTCACTCATCTTGTTTATTTTCAGCTATAACGAGGTTGTGAGATTCAGTTGAGGAACAAAAAGAAACATTTTGCTTTAAAACGCAAGTGCGTTCGTTTAAAATTCGTTTAATTTAATTTTATTTAGTATTGCATTTTAATTCAGTATATATAATACCATTCGTTTGACGAATCAGTAAACCTTAAAGAATAACATGTCGTTGAAAACAAGTATGGAGTTCATTATGACGATAACTACACTGCAAAAAATGAACTGTTGTTTTTACAGTATAATACTGGCAGCCAAGGTTCCAATTTAAAGCTAAAATGCACAGTAATAAACTAAAACTAGCAATTTTAGTTTCTGACTCTAAAGTTAGCAATTTTACAGTTTATTGCCGTAACATTTAACTGTATTATACTATTAAAACAGCAGTATAATACTGGCAGCAGAGGTTCCAGTTTAAAACTGTAAATTGCACGGTAGTGAACTGTTTAATTAGCAATTTTATGGTTTAGTACTGTAAAAGTAGCAACTACACAGCTTATTACTGTAAAATTAGCAATTTTACAGTTTATTACCATAAAATTATATAGCTGTATTGTACTGTGAAAATAACGTTCATTTTTTTACAGTATATAACTGGGGATTTTGACGGTGTAACTTAAAATATCTTGTCTCTTTGCAAGATGTTGTGGACCTGTGTAAGAAAAACAAATAGAGCTCCAATAGATAGTCAATGGTTGATGTAAGTAGCTTAAATCCTCCCTTCTTAGACGGGACCTTCAAAGACAGGAAAATCGCCCTTTATTAAGGGCAGCAGCAGCCGAGTTACAAATGTAATCTTTCATTTAAATAACGTATTAAACATATTTTAAAATTTTGTTAAAGTCTAAAGGTAATATTTCCTTCAAAATTACATGTGTCAAAAGAAGTACCGCACTCTCTCTTAATAAAAAATTACACAGTAAGTATTTAAAAAAATGCTCTACTAAAAGGAAAATGTATATTTAAATCATGTTAAAGATTGCTTTAGACCAGAAAATATTGCTTGCAATTTATGAAGGTTGACATTTGAATGTTCCGTTGCTCTTTCCTTCGTTGTTTTAAATCTAAAGCTTTTTTTTCTGCTCTTGGCCGAACATGAAAAATTAGCAATTGAAGACCTTTGGAGCATCAAACTGTTGACTTTGTCCATGCGATCACAAGAAGTTTTACAAGAATTGAGCACATTATATTAGATGATTTTAATTTTAGAGAGTAATTAAATTTTACATGAAAAAATACTTTTTTGCTGAAAAGTAAATTTAGATAATTTAACGTTTTATCGCACAAATGATGCAGATTACTGCAGACACATGTTTCGGCGTTAGAAGAAACCCCATATCAATTCGAAGAAGCGTGAGAAGTGTGAAATTTCATCCGGGAAAATCCTTTTCTTGGAGAATTATTCATCCTAAAACCTCACACTTCGCATTGAAGAAAACGGTTCCTTGCAACCCTGAAACACGTGTCAGCAGCAATCTGCAGCATTTGTGCAATAAAACGTTGGATCACCTTAATTTACTTCAATTTGTTTGCAAACTATACCCGAAAAATTACGATGAAGTTAATAATTTTAAGTGTATATGTAACAGTTGATGTGAATTCAGGCGGGGGAGGGGAGTGCTAAATTCATAATCTCCGAAGTTTTTGTATTTAAGATACTTTACATTCAGAGAAACATTAGTTACAGGCATAGTTTTGTCTTTCCGGAAAAAAAAATTCTGTCCCGAGATGAAGATCGCCAAAGAGCTGGCAATCTGAGCTTCACTTTTCGATTGCAATTCTCGACATAACTTTGAATCTACTTTCTCTCCGAAACGGTGCGCGATATTTTTCCTCGTAATTTTTTACTTCAAACAGATATTTTCCCTCCAAAACGATATAAACTATTCGAAAGATGAGATCAATTTTTCTTTTACAGCCTCTTCAGGAATGAATAAATGAATAAGTAAAATAAATTAATATTTGATTTTTGTTTTCCAAATAGTCAATTTTAAAATCTCTCAGTATAATTGAATTGATAAGAACCTTACTTCTGGGTTTGTTGGTTTTTGGGTTTTTAATTTTTTTTTATATGATTGAGTAGTGACATTGATGCTGGCTTTTCATGTGTTATTTCTACGGTGAAGAATGGAAAAATTTTAGTGTAGATCAATTTTCCAAAAACGACAGCCTTTTACATATGATAGTATTGGTAATCGAGTGGTGAATTATTTTCAAGCAATCTTGGATTACAGGATAGTCAGTTGATCAAAAGAATATAAAACTCTCGTTTTAATTTGGTATGAAAAGAAAGTTTTGACTTGAACTGAGAATGAATATCGTAATTTGAAAACTAAATTTTAATTCTATATGAAAAACTTGAAGTAAAAAATTAAATTGAAAACCAATTTATATTAAAAATAAGACCAGATTACGTCAAATGCAGTAAACAACTCTTCAAAAACTCCTTGGTGTTCTAATAAGAAATATTTCACCGACGCTGTTTTACCACGTTTGACAAGAAGAAGATTACGTGAGGAAAATTAACTTTTCCCTGGAAATTAGATGCTTCTATAAAGCCGACTTCATTTTGATTTAATTATATTAAAATAATATTTGTCACTTTTTAAAATAGAAACTCTTTTGATCTTCTCGATAAAAATATTAAATAAAGGAACTGCGTAAAAATTTTGATAATGAAATACCTTCGCTTTTTCTAAAGGCATCTTTTAATTTCCTATATTTAATAAGGTTTAAATCTTGTTGTTCTTGCTCAAAGTATTTTAGTTAAAATATTTGATTAAAATCTCTCACACAATAGATTTTTTTCGTAATTATTGAAACTGAAGTTTACACTGCGGTGGTTAGTGTAATGGAAATATGAAACCATTAATATTTGTTTTGAAAATTTAAATGTCAGTTTCGGATCCGCTTTAATAAACTATGGTCACGCTCACCTAGAAAATAATTTGATTTCACGATCTTTTAAAAGGAATTAGCTCAAAGGCGTAATCAAATTTAGTGAAAAATACCAAATTTTGTTTAAGTCTTTGCGTTATTTATTTACTGTGAGAAAATTCCGAGTCGTCACTGAATATTTCCTGGTAGCAATAGGATGTCTTCCAGTTTCATGTGAAAAAACAAGTAAAATTTGCGAAAAGTTTCACGAATCGCTTCAAGTTTCGTCTGCGCATACTACTCACTTTTGTTTAAAATAGTTTTATCTAGCATTGTAAAGACATATTCAGCTTTTTCATTAGGTGTTAGGCTTTCAGTTCAGTTACGACCCTTCCACTTTGACTGAACCCCAAATGAGGTGAAATGCAGCCCCTGCCTGTTGCAGCTTTGAAAGAATTACAGTCAAATTAGCTATGCAGCATTTGCTTGCAATTCTGAGTTAACTTCGTCCATAGATGCTTTAGAAGCTATCTTGTTAAACCAGAAAAGTGTCATCTATATCTTATAATAAATAAATCTAAGCTTTTTTGAAGGTTCCCGATTTATTCCCAAAATATTACTAGCTTTCATTGGGCCGCTTTCTGTATTTTTCAGAATATTTCAGGTTAATTCCAGAAAAGTTATTGACTTTGCTGTCCATTGTTTCCCACGAACGTTCCTAGATTTTTTAGTGTTGAGTGTCCTGGAAAACATTTGCGCTTATACTGACCCTGACGCGCGCACACAAAGACATTTCCTTAAAACGGATAATATGCCCTTAAAGTTGCTTAGAGCATGTAAATCCAACAATACTTGAAAATATTCACGAATCCAATACGCAGATGTAGAAGAAGAAGAAAAAAGTGTGAACTGAGATGTAAGATTACACCTTTACAAATCAATTCCAGCAGTGAAATAAAAAAGTGATAGCACCACCTTAAAATTAGAAAACATATGAACTCAGATTAAGCATATGCACAGTTTAAAAAGTGGAGTAAACAAGTTGAATGATTTTTGCTTTTTCACCCAGACACGCCATTATTTGAAACTCTTTATATTTTTTGACAACATTTCTGCTTTACGGTGACCAATATCTATGAGCAATGTTTTTTAAATACATTAATTACATTTGCTAAATGTTTAAACAACGGTATGGGGGTCTAATTTATACTACCCTTTACCTGGGCCATAATGGTGAGGTAATCGTGATGCAGCCTGGGTCAATCCCCAACGTCCACCCCTTGTCGATGTTTGGTCAGATTTGTACACGGGACAACGGCTATTGGGGAGGGAAATAAAGCTGACGGTGGGAGACACCGGACCAGATTTTTATCTGAATCCACGGCGTCTGGAGTCGTAATGGTCATCAACTGTTCTTACGGGGACTAGCGGCGTGCACGCACTCCGTAATGGGAGGAAGTCCGTTTTACCCTCTGGGATTGGTATGATGTGTGCGCCCAATTTATCAGATTGGTATGTTGTGTGCGCCCAATTTATCGGATTGGTATGGTGTGTGCGCCCACTTTATCTCCTCCTTTTCAATTCGGTTAAAAAAGAAGGGGAAGAAAACATTTTCTTCTTGGATTCAATTTCTTCCGTTTTCAAAGAACGAAGTTTTTTTCGAAGAACGTTAGTAAGACTGACATTAGGGTATGATGAGTATTATTTTCTACTGAAAATATGTTCTAAATTTAAAGTAGTAGGTCACACACTTAGGAATATTTTGGCGTGGGAGAGCTTGACATAAACAGTTGAAAATGACCAGATTGTCATACTGAGTAACAGCAATGCCAACATAATATTTCTACTTTTAAAACATATAAAAATATCCAAACATTATTACAATGTTTTTAAAATAATTTTAATATATTTGGGGAGGGGAATAGGGAAGCAGAAATTAAATAATTTTTCCGTTAAAAATAGTTTAAGTTTTCAAAACTTTTATGAAAGAAACTCTTGCCTGTAATTCGTCCTAGAGTTTTCAATCTTGCTCCTGCGTAACCAGCCACATGTGATCCGAGACTATGCCCTATTATGTGACAATCTTCTCTCTTGATTCCTTTCAGTTTCTGCAGTGTTGTAAAAATACACAATCGGTTAGTACGTTTATTTTATTTTCCATTTTTAAAAGTAATATTCAGTGTAAAATCATGCACACATACATGTTACCACTGAATAATGTAAATAGTTTTGAAGACACATGAAAATAGTTTTAAAAGGAAGCATTTTAATGGTATCTGAACAAAAATGGTAATTATTTTTATTTGCAAAAAAGTTTTAGAAAATTGACATTTTTTCGTATTTCTAGAGGAATTTTTAAAAGGCCCTGGAAGGATCCTAATAGAGGCGTTCAAACTTGATAATATTTACATGTGTATTGTACTTACACATGCACAGCTTTTGGTGGGTATTGCAAATTAAGATTCCAAAGTTTGTTTTTTTTCGATCCACCCTATACATGCCGCACACAGACACGGCCTCTTTTTTTTGATATTGTTCTATGCTCATCGGGTCTACTTCGTGTTCTGATATTGAAAACACCACTACCCTTATTGTTTAAGTGGAAAGCACACCATAGTGTAATATCTAATGAATAAATAAATAAATGGCAATAGAACTGTAGGCATAAATTAATTGCTCTCGCGTCTTCGTTCTCGAAATACGAAGTCTTAAATTCTGCCGAATTTTTTAGAAAAGTCACCGAAACGAATGAGTTTCAGTGAAAAGTAGATATAATTTGTTTTTATGGGGCATCTTTTGCTCAATAAAGAATTATTGAGGTTTGCATATTCTTTTTTTTTTTAACTTTTGAACCTGACTTCGTTCAAAACTTCATTGTCCTTGCTTGAGTGTGAATTGAAATACTAATTCATGTAAAATTTCCAAATGATAATGTAATTGAAGGGGCAAGTGGATAAAGGTGATATGTAACAATTTTTGAAACTTACTTTTTACCATGGTTGAAGGTGATTAGTCCATCAGTATCATGTGCGCTTAGTTAAGGAAATAGTTGGTAACTAAGAATACACCCCGTTTTACCCGTTGAGAAAAATCCATTAAAAGAAAAAAAACACACACACACACAACATTTTTTGAAAGCTATTTAGAAATTTTAAAAAATGTCACATATCACCTTTAGCCACTTGCCCCTACAATTAATTCCCTTAAAACGGCTAATTATAATTCAAACAGCATAAAATAAATGAAGTTTGCAATCTTTCTGTATGTTTAGTATAGATAGAGAGACAGTAAACGTACCTCTAAAGTTTGGATCATTAAAGCTATTTCCGCTCCTACTACTCTTGTGTTTGCTGTAGCTTGATAGTAGGGTGGTTTATTTCCACCACTCCAGTCCACAATGATGATATTGTACTCTCCACTCATTAAGAACTCGTCTTTCATCGACTAAATGAAGCAGAAATGAGTTACAGTTATTATCTAATGTTTCAGGAATTATGTTAATAGTAAATTGATAAGTAAGATTACATATTGGTCATACATTGGTTGTTCAAGCGTAAAACTCGATAACTAGATTTCAAAGCCATAGTTGGAGAAAGAAGATATTAGATTCATTTGAAAACTTGAGTTTGACCTTGTACACTTTATACACTGCAAAAAATGAACTGTTGCTTTTACAGTATGATACTGGCAACCGAGGTTCCAATTTAAAACTATAAAACGCACAGTAATAAGCACTAAAACTAACAATTTTAGTTTCTTACTGTATATTTAGCAGTTTTACAGTTTATTCACGTAAAATTTAGCTGTATTATACTGTAAAAACATCAGTTGTATAATACTGGCAGCAGAGGTTCCAATTTAAAAATGTAAAATGCATGGTATTAAACAGTTAATTATCAGTTTTACAGTTTATTACTGTAAAATTAGCAATTTTTAGTTTATTACTGAGCTAATATTTAGAAAAGTGCCAATTTGAGTCCCAAGTGAATTTTCACTAGTATTTCAATAACTAGTTAAAAAAATAATTTTCCCCAGAAAGAAGATAAGGTTCTGCTTTCATTTCATCTAATAACATCAGAAAAAAATTTTTTTTTTCTTCAGAAAATATTGTTTTTATACATCAAAAATCAGATCGGTAATGTGTCCCCAGTAGCAAAGCTTAGCATGCAAACAGGTCATGCGCACTTTCTAACTTCCCAAAAAAACGCACTTGCACGATAAACGATTCTATTTTTACCCCTTTGTTAATACTTTACTTCATTTTTGTTTTAATCGATTTCTGATTTTCTAGCCGATGCGAAATAAGCGTGTCCCAAGTTCCGCCGTCAGAGTGGTAACAATAACTTCCGATCTATGTTTAGGCTCCCAAAATCATTTCCTGCACCTATACCACGTGATACTGAGTACCTGGTGGGATGTTTTATCGAATCGTAATTAAAAATTTGCATTTCTTCATCTAAAATTGTATGTAAGATTTTTTAAAGTGATTTTACAAAATGTGTGTCATTTGAGTCATCAGATCGGAAACACGCTCTAAAATGAGCAGTTTTTATTATTTAAAAAATTATTTTATATATAAGTATAGTCCTTTATTACAAGTGAAAAAACCACGTGTTTGATTTTGGTTTAGTGCGATCGACTCGGAAATAAAAAAAAAACTTTGTCAGTTTGTCAGATCGGTAACAGTCAGAGCGGTAACATTGAAAAACAGTGAATATGTTACAGAACTAACTCACACGTTTCAGAAGTATAAAAAGAAAAAATCATAGGTTTTAGCCATATATTGAATATTTTTGTTCTTAAAAAATGAAAAGCAATGAGTTTTTAGTACAATTGCTTCATTTGTGGTTTGTATGACCTTACAATACACTGCGATGCAAAAGTTTAGACAATTGGCAAATATGTGAATAAAAAGAAAACTACTCAACGAAATTCTTTCAAATTTCTACTGCAGGTACACAATATGGTCCCAAATACGTGTATGGAGTTCTTAAATTTTTAACTGGAATCAAATTTTGGATGTTACAAAAGACATTTTTTAACATTGTTGCAAAAGTTTAGACAATAGTCATATTTTATGCAAATATCCCTTGAAATGTGATTGGTGGAGGAAAGGCGGGACTTAATTATTCAATTATAAAGTGCAGAGATTGCTGAATAAATAACCAAGATCTCAAAAGCTCTGTAGTTCTCGTGTAAAGAAGATGAGAAAGTTTGGAAGCCGTACTTTGAAAATGAACCTATTTTATTAATTTTTTGTCTTTTAAATCGGCTCTAGTATGGTAGTACGTTGTTTTTTACTTTGTGGAGAGCAAATTCAGACATGCGTATCGATCAAAAGACCAAGAAAAATTATATTTCTTAAAGGTTGAAGGAATTGAAAAAATGGCCCGAACTGACGATTTGCCCCTTAATTCTACAAAACTTCAACTTGGGTCAAGAACAGCACGTGACAGAATAAATAGATGAACAACTGAATCAAAATGCATAAAAAAAACAAAGAATTGTGATTTAGCATTTTTGGACAGAGTGTCCCAAATAAGCCAGATTTTAATGGTAAAAGCAGCACAGCATATGATCACTGGATATTTCTCAAGTCCCACGAAAAGAATTAAAATCCATCTAGACCATCCCAATTTTAATAATTTTTATCGAAGAAAGTACCATTTATTTTTTAGTCACGATGATACATATGCTGCTTTTCACATTAAAATCTGGCTTATTTGGGAAACTCTGTCCGAAAAGGTTCAGGCACAATTTTTTGTTTTTTTTAATGCATTCCGATTCAGTTGTTTATCTACTTATGCTGTCAAGTGCTGTTTTTGACCCAAGTTGAAGTTTTGTAGGATTAAGGGGTGAATCGTCAGTCGGAGCCGTTTTTTCAATTCCTTCATCCTTAAGAAATATAATTTTTCTTGGACTTTTTGATCGATACGCATGTCTGAATTTGCTCTCTACAAAGTAGCTAAAAAACAATGTACTACCATACTAGAGCCAATTTAAAAGACAAAAAATTAATAAAGTAGGTTCATTTTCAATTTTCGGGTTCCAAACTTTCTCATCTTCTGCACACGAGAACTACAGAGCTTTTGAGAGTTTGATTATTTATTCAGCAATCTCTGCACTTTATATTCGAATAATAAAGTCCCGCCTTTCCTCCACCAATCACATTTCAAGGGATATTTGCATAAAATATGACTATTGTCTAAACTTTTGCAACAATGTTAAAAAATGTCTTTTGTAATATCCAAAATTTGATTCCAGTTAAAATTTTAAGAACTCCGTACACGTATTTTGGACCATATTGTGTACCTGCAGTAGAAATTTGAAAGAATTTCGTTGAGTAGTTTTCTTTTTATTCACATATTTGCCAATTGTCTGAACTTTTGCATCGCAGTGTAGAAGTTAGTAAGATAAGAAAAAGTGACACTGCATAAATTAAGTTAATTAATTATTATTATTTTATTTATTTATTTATTTTTTTGGTGCTTCAATTTCTCATAACTTCGCTAAATAACTAGATAATAACTGGCATGCTAAATTTGAATTTCTGATCAAGAAATTAAATTTCCTGCAACTAATTAAAGAAAAGCAAGCAGCAGAGTTGTGTGTTGAAAAAGTTGAAGTTGTGTGTTGTTTCAAAACAAAACAAATGTTTTATTAGCTTGGATTTGGTAATCTCATAATTTCTTTTATCTAAAAACCTTATCGCTCATTTTTATTTCCAAGAAATGCTTTTTTATAATGAAATTTGATTTTTTAGCCTAATATACATATTTTAATATAAGTATCTTAATTCTATGTTAAAAATGCAAGGAAATGATATCATATTTAGAGATGTTAACGAAGACTGAGAGCATAAACTCAAATATGTAACTCATATTAACATCAGATCTGTAACATTCATCAGATCTGTAACGGCTTAAAAGTGAGTAATCTAAGGAGGGGGTAAATAACTTCCTTGACCTCCCCCCTTTTGTTTTCTTGCATTTAGACCCAATTTAGACTTAAAATCCAATATTAGTTTTTTTCTGCAAAAAAATTTTTTTTTCAGAAAACTCCAACTTCAAATTGGCACTTTTCTAAATATTGGCTCTACTATAAAATTTACTGTATTATAGGGAAAGACCGCTTATATTGGACCACTGCTTAAATTGGACTTCGGGCTTAAAATCTAGTACAGAGATCTGTGCTACACTTTAACAGTAGAAATATAAAGTTTTAGGAATAAAAACAATGTGTATGAAGTTTCACCAATCTTCGAACTGTTTAGCGTGAGTTCCGGCTTGATTTGTGATGAAAACGTGCGAAATCTTATTTTGCGGACTTGTTTCTAGAAGGATGACTCAAAAACTTATAAATTGCGCTAAAATGCTGTTACAGTATTATAAACTGTGTTTAATAAGAATTACATCGATATATTTACATGAGCGATTGTGACAGTTTTTGACAGAGAAATGAGCTGAAGAATAAAAAATGGCATGTTTTCCTTTATTGGACCGAAAAAAAATTCCTATATAGGACCGCTGGTCCAATTTAAGAATATGATTTTAAACACGACTTTTTATTAATTGTAACACGAAATAAGCGGCTCCTTTTATTTAATAGCGTAGTTAAAATTATTTTAAGCATACTTTAACACCTATTCTCGGCATTCATTTAAACTTTTTTATCAAGCACATTTTTATCAAGCAGAAGCTGCAACTTCTTAAAATGCATGTTTTTTTTTTTCATCCATTAAGTTGCAGTTCCAGGTTGTTAAACATAGTTATTAACTGAAATAAAATTTACGCTGGTTTACCAAGAGATGAATATGAAATTCTTCGATATTTTTGAAATGATATTAAAAAGAAAAACTTATATGCTACTAAAATGTTCAACGTAGAAGAAGCCGGCCTTTTCACTCTCCAAAAGCCCCAAAATATATTGACGTATAGAGGTAACCATCAGGTTGGAACAGCAATGAATTGTGAACGTGGTAGAAACACACTGGTTATTTGCTGCAAGCTTCCCTGGTGAGCAATATACTTGTTAAAAAAAAAGGTTTAATCACAAACGATAATTCACACAATTTATACAACATTTCATCAAAACTGTTAAGCCAATCAATGTAAAAAGAATGTCCTTCTATTAATAGATAGGCACAGAACTTACATAAAGAACATTGATGCAATAAACTTGGCTAACGATAATGCTTTCCCTTTAAGCACATCATGCACATAGATGTGGGCTTTATTCGTTGTCTACATATTTTAATGGAGCATGTGATACATGTATGCGAGAACATCTAATGAGATCCATTATCTAATATCGCATTGGAGAACTGTTTGGTAACTCTTATGGGCAAACCACAATCAAGGCCATGGCAAATGCTGTGAGTTGATTCCATAGAACAGAAGTTTGGATTGTTAATTGACATTGTTTAATGACACTGACTTGGCTGCAGCAGAATTAGAGTCAAGTAGTTCAGAGTCATGTAGATAATAAATAATAGAGTCATGTAGTAATAGAGTCAAGTAGTCTATTCAAAGTGAACAGGTTACATGTTCTTCGTAAGTTGTACACCATGTACAAGAACTAGCTATGACTTAAATTAGTACAAGTTCTGCAGAATCGGCGGATAGTTCTCATCAAAACATGATTGCCAACTTTAACTATGATTTTGTAAAGCCGTCTGACATATCCCCTTCTCCTAAAAAAATAGAAGGAACAAAAAGGAAGGCTATCTCAGCAATCATTCTAACGCCGTATAAAATAGGCATAGAGCAGAAAAATTCACACTAGAAGAAGCAAGAAACTGCACAAAACAATTGTTATTGCAATGTTTGTCATAGAGATGAAGTGCAAAACATGATTTCGTGTATGAAATGCCATCGGCGAGTTTATCAACAGTGCCTAAGTGAGGCCGAAGCAAAAGAAATTCTACTGCAAATCCTGGAAAAAAGCTGTATAGTTCAAACATAAATTATTCTATGATTTCTTGGTACGGTCCAATTTAGGAAGCGCGTGGTTCAATTTAGGCGCATATATTCCTAAATTGGACTTTTGCAACTTTTTATAAGATAATTTTTTTAAAAATAATTTTCATATTTTCTGAAAATATAAGCTCCTAGGGCGGTTTCTAATTAAATTTAGCTTACGAAGGCCTATTTTGCATTTATGTTTTGCTTCACATTGAGCGACACAGGCCTTCTGTTCTTAGGGGGTCCAATATAGGCGGTCTTCCCCTACTGTAAAAACAACATTTATTTTTTAGTGTATTTTAATTGTTTTAATGTTATCACAACAAAGTGTACAGTTGCTTAAAATTCAAAAACAAGCTTTTACGTAAATAAACTGAAATAAACTAACTATGAATAAAATAACATTTAAAATTTAGTTTTGACCTTTTTAATGCTTTAAAATTTAACTTTAAATGTTTGGAAAAAAATGTAAAATGAGAAGCATTCCTCAATAAATATTTACTAAATAGATTAAAGTATTTGATTCTGTTCATCAGGGAAATATATTCAACACATGTTTATTATTTGTAAGAGGAAACATTGTTCCAGTCTTCATCACAGATTAAAGCTGCTATTCTCTGTATGCATTTTTGGCACTTTGGGTTTTAAGGACTTTTTTTATTCATTTTAATGAGCTTATATGCTGTTGGTAAATTGGGTTTTAATAACCTTTTTCACGTACTTAAGCAGTTTATTTGTTGCTTGACACTTCGTTTCTTTTAAATTTTATTACTATATATTTCTACTTTTATATTAGTTTTAATTTTTAATTTTTTAAAAATCGTTCTTTAACTTGTGATATAAGTTTCTTTGAGAGAGAAGGGGGGGGGCGATTAGGTAAAAAAACAATGATAAGAACTTTTTTTTAAAGCCCTTTCATTTGGTCAAAATAGTCCACCTTCTAAATTGTGAGAGAAAGTGTTTTTATTAATAGTTCTAGGCTTGAAACATATACCTCTACTATTTATTTGATACTGTGTGTTTTTGAATCGCGTTTAAATAGTTGAACTACTTTTTGCCTTTATTCTCCCTGAACAGAAAAAAAAAAAAAAACGTGCAAATAGAAGCCATTAATAAAATATAGGCTACATTGCTGCTAGATATGGAGCTCAAATTGGCGTAAAAAATGAAAGACCCCCCCCCCCAGAGATGTTTGTACTCTTTTGGAAGAATGGCCAATATAATTTAACCTTTATAATGTAACCAAGGGTTGCATATAGCTTTAAGTAATTCAGCCCATTATTTGCAGGTGTGAATTCTGTACCTCAGAACCAGACTAACGTAAGTCCATTCTCGTCATTTTTCAGTAGAGGGGAAAAACAATGTATTCGACAATCGTTTTTCCCCTCTACCGAAAAATGACGAAAATGGACTTACGTTAGTCTGGTTCTGAGGTACAGAATTAAGACAGGAAAATTTGCTTGCTCTCATTAACATCTAATGTGCAGAGAGGAAACCGCCATTTGTTGATTTTTCACCCTTATCACTTTAATTTGTATGTTTTAATAAGCTTTCAAAAAAACTTTTCTATATAAGCTACATTTCTTCTCGTTTTTCAACAAAAGTTATTTTTGGACAAGCGACGAATTAAAAGGTATCGTTAGCAATTTCCAACACTAACCTGCAATCATTTAGTATAATTCGTGTTAACCACACGAACAATTCCTTATGAATCGTCGCGTTTCCGAGAAACATTAAAATACAGCTCATTCAATCATTAATATCTTTCTAAATGTAGGATAATCAAATGGAATATTTTTATAAGTTTCCAAATCTACGTAACGTTATGAAATTTTGGAAGGTATAAATTGATAAGTTTATTGCTTTAAATGTTCATATTACATCAAATTTTAAATATTTTTATTTCTGTGATGATTCTCTTGTATGTTGCCAAGTTTTCTAAAACTTTGAGTTTTAGAAAACTTGGAGTTTTGAACTAAAAAGATGCATATACAAATTGATATTTTATAAAGAAATGGTTATATCTTTGAATCTAAATGATAATTTCACGAAAGTCTATAAAAATATCGTACATAATAAGTAAACGAATGTCTGAAATTTACAGCTTATTCCCAGCTATTTTTATTGAAAGATGTTTAGAAAGACCATTTTTGCTTTCTTCAATTTATAGCTGGCGCCTTAAATGCATGGGTGATTTAATTTTCATTGAAAAAGGTCAGCTAGAGCACATTTTTTTGGTGACAGAAGTTATCGAACAATTGGTGTATTATTTCATGAGTAAATGTTTTTTTGAAAGTGCCCCAATAATTTCGGTTGTATAATATATCCAGCACAAAAAATATGATTTAAAAAATAAATAAGTTTTTGAACAAGTGAAAAAGTGTATATTTTGTCACTTCTGAGATTGCTTAAATAAGTATGCCTTTAATGTATTTTATTTTCATGATATTATAGACACTTGAGTACTAGTAATTAGTCTCGACATACTTTTATTCAACAATGCTTAAAAGTTATCAAATCATTATGTATATATACTCGTAATTTAAAAGACCCATTTAATAGTTCTTGAAAAAGACAGTTTGGCATATTTGTTGCAGCTGATACATGCTAATACACTGGCGGAAAAAAAATCCCAACACCAAGAAACACTTGTGCTAGATAAACGAAATTTGGTAGGCGTGTTTATACAACTGAAA
Source organism: Uloborus plumipes (assembly GCA_038373865.1). Classification (NCBI taxonomy): domain Eukaryota; kingdom Metazoa; phylum Arthropoda; class Arachnida; order Araneae; family Uloboridae; genus Uloborus; species Uloborus plumipes. Next base: position 1,720 of record JAXGGA010009263.1, on the reverse strand, counting down.
GATGACATCGGATGAAATTTTTGCGCTCCGCGCATAAGTGTGGCGCAGCTGGCGTCACTCAGAACATGCAAATAAGGGTTGTTTTAAAAGCGTGTTGTGAAGCTCGTGAGTATTATTTTCCCGTGAAATTTGACGAATTGCGTTCATGTTAGCCAGGAATGCCTTTAAAAAGACGAAGAAATCATTTTCAACAGCTCACCGAGTTTGAACGAGGTCGTACAATTTGGCTACGAGAAGGTGGATTTTCATTTCGCGATATTGCAGAAAGACTTGGGAGAAATGCTTCCAACACGCATGATTATTGGAAGCTATGGTTAAGGGATGATACTAACTCAAGAAGATCGAGTTCCGAGCTGCCACGTGGCACGAATGAGAAAGAAGATCGCCTAATCTTGCGTACGGCTGTGGCGCATCGTACTGCATCTGCGGCTGACATTCGAGCTGCAGTTGGTACCGTCGTGACCCAAGGAACGGTAAGAAACTGTTTACTTCAAGGACAGCTCCGAGCCAGGCAGCCTGTAGCCGGTATTCCATTGACTGCAAACCATTGCCGTTTCCGACGGCAGTGGTGCTAAGACAGTGCTCACTGGGGGTCGGAGTGGAGATCTGTTGTAATTTTTGATGAAAACAGATTCTGCCTTACTGCCAGTGGTGGCTGTATATTGCTCAGAAGGAGGCCAGGGGATCGCCTGCATCCAAGCGGTCTACGGCCTAGACACACGGGACCCACACCTGGAGTCATGGTCTCTGGAGCAATTTCCTATCACAGCAGGGGCACTCTTGTGGTTATCCCAAACTCACTGACTGAAAATTGGTCATCAGTCTGGTAATTTAACCAGTAGTACAGCCCTTCATGAGTAGCATTCAAGGGGGAGTTTTCCAACAGGATAACGCTCGCCCTCACATCGCTGGTGTAACGCAATGTGCTCTACAGAGTGCTGACATGTTACCATGACCTGCAAAATCCCCAGGTCTGTCTCCAATTGATAACGTGAGGGATATCATTGGACGGCACCTCGAGCATCATCCACAGTCAGCAATGACGGTCCTAGTATTGACACAACAAGTGCAACAAGCGTGGCACTCCATACCACAAAGTGACATTCGGCACCTGTATGACATAATGCATGCACGCTTGCAGGCTTGCTTTCAAAATTCCGGAGGTTACACCTTCTATTAAATTAACATAATTTCACATTTGCACAGCATTTTCTTGAGCTTAAATTAGCCAGTGATCTTGTACATTTAATCAATTAAACATGTTAACTAGACAATTGCATTACCCAAATTTCATTACTCTACAGTATTTTTTTCTTAGTGTTGGGATTTTTTTTCCCGCCAGTGTAGTATACACAACTATTTTAATTTCAGCTTAGTTAAATAGCTGGATAGTATAAAAAAATACATTTCGTTAAGCGAGAAAATTAATATCCATCAACGAATAAAGTTGAAGTTTATTAAAAGGGACAGTTAATGATTTAATAAAGTATTTATTTGTGATACCGTGACGCACTTTTAAAGCTATTGTTAATTATGTCGTAACAAAAGAAAGAGTTAAAATGGTTTTTTTAACCATGAAAGTGTAATCATAAATGAATATTTATGAGTGCATTCATTATAATACATAGAACTATAAATTAGAAAACTTATTGAGCATTAAAAATGTTTATATAAACAGATATGGCTTAGCTGATAAGGGCCATCCTACTTTTTATTTCGA